>PVJI01005132.1:0-100163 GCA_004026765.1 Micronycteris hirsuta | reverse complement strand
ATGTTGGTTGGTACAGAATAGCATTCGTGAGCACTCAGGTGGCCATTTTGATTCCATGCCTTGCACTTTTTCAGTGCATTATAACCAAACAATAGCTATGCACTTTGGCATCATGTGCGTTTTTAAAAACCTACATTAGAGCTTAAATAATTCCCACTTTATTAAAAACTATGTGATAATAATTACTCATGTTTCTAAGACCATAAACAAATGTTTAAACAAAGCCATCAATGTGAAGAGAAGGAAAGTAGCATTTTGTTGTAATGGTGACAGTGGATTGCATGTGATGCTCCTTTAGATGAGGTAACTTTTAGGAATACAGAAAAATTTTTAAAAAGTTGTGATTGATGGGCCTTTGTTATTTGAGGACTTGTGACTCATCAGCTCTGGGAATTTTTTTTCTCTTTAAAATATTTCCAGTTTCTGCCCGGCTGGTGTAGCTCAGTGGATTGAGCGTGGGCTGGGAACCAGAGGGTCCCGGTTCGATTCCCAGTTGCGGCACATGCCTGGGTTGCGGGCCGGGTCCCCAGTGAGGGCCATGTGAAAGGCAACCGTACATTGCTGTTTCTCTCCCTCTCTTTCTCCCTCCCTTCCCCTCTCTCTAAAAATAAATAAATAAAATCTTTAAAAAAAATTAAAAAAAATATTTCCAGTTTCACTAGGCTTTGCCTTTATTCTATTAAGAACTTACTGATAGTCCTTTCGTGACTGCAACTGAACATGAATTAGAACTTGTCACCATGTCCTCTGTGTCCTCTTTCTCTTCTCAACCTTTTGTTTCTCCATGGAGCGTTCTGGACATTTTTTTTTCCTTTTCTTCTTTTTTTTATTTCTCACCTGATGATATTTTTATTGACTTTAGAGAGAGTGGAAGGAAGAGAGAAAGAGAGAGAAACATCGATAGGTTGCCTGCTCTACATGCCCTGACCAGGGATTGAACCCGCAAACTTCTGGTGTCTGGGACAATGCTCCAACCAACTGAGCCACCTGGCCAGGGCTGTGTATTTTCTTTTTCTATATCACTAATTTTTTGCTACTTTGTATAATCTGCTGTTAAATTTTTCCTGAGTTAGGAACCTGAGTTCTTAATTTTGGCCATTTTATTTTCTGTCCTATAATTTCTATTTGATTGTTTTTCAAATTCTCAGTGTCACTTTTACAGCTTACAGAGGCTTGCCAAATTTTTAAAGCTTATCTTTTTTCTCTTTTAACATAGTAAGCTTAGTTGTTTTATAGTCTGTGTCATATTCAAATCTGGAGTATCTCAGGGTTTGTTTCTGTTGTCTGTTGTTTCTGCGTGTTCTTACTCATGGTGTTTTGTCATGCACACACGCCTAGTTATTCTTGATTGTGTCCTGACCATCTTATTTTTAAATCTTAAGGGAATAATTTGAGGCTTAGGATAATGTTATCTTTATCCTGAGACAAGTGTTGTTGGTTTCTACAGCGTGCGAGTGGATTAACGATCCAGGACCCACTGTCTTGCAGTGGGCACTGAGGGAAATTTCTGAGCCCCGGGTGATGTAATACGGGGCTGAAATCTGTGCGGGGGTGAGTTACCTCCACTTTGTCCTGGCACTCAAGTTGCTCTCCTTCAGGGTCCTGATGCAAAGCTGGGGTTGGGAATCTACTTTATTGAACTTTTTTTTCTTCTCACCCCTGAGAGGCTGCCAGTAGCAAACTCTGCCTCTCAGCCTTTTTTCCAGGTTGACAAATGTTCCCCCCACAAAAGTAGTGTGAGTGCCAAGTCACATCTCTGGTTCATGTCTTCTGGATCTTGTTCCTTAAAGAAGAAGTCTCTCTCCCTCCGGAGAATTGAAACATGCTCTTCTTTGCTGCAAGAAGAATAAAACCTCCTTGTACAAACTCTCTATGAAATGAGAACTCCTCTGCACCTTCGCCAGGATTTCCAAACCTGGCTGATTAAAAGGAATCACTTGAAGAGCTTCATAAAAAATTGCCCTACCCTGGGATGTGTGGACTTTGGTAGGTGAAGATTGTCTCAGGATCTGTGACTATGAAAGATTTTAAGGTCATTTCTAGATCCTCAACGTTTGTGGGAATTTTTTCCTAAGAAACCATCTGTGCTTAGATATCCTCTTTCATGCAGCCCCTTTCCTGCGGATAGCTACCTGGACAGGCACTGGAACTGAATCTAGCCAATCGGAGTATGCAGTCCTCCTGGCTTTAGTGGTTTCCGTGTGTCCATGTAACTGAATCAGGGACAAGCAGACTCCTTCCTGAGATTGTGTTTCAAGGACCATGGGAAAAGATTGGTACCTTCCACTGTGGTTGTTGAGGTGGCAGGTGGTAAATCTGGCATATGGCTGGTGGCCATCTTGCCTTCTGCATATAGAAAGACTGTGTAAGAAATGAATGAAGGAGGAGAGAGAAACAGATCTTTGACAATATGGTGAAGCTTCTGAATCTTGTGCTGGATGCCAGTCGTACCCCTGGACTTTATACTTAGGTGATAGATACATCCTATTTTATCTGCTTTTAATTAGTTTGGATTTGTGTCACTGGCAAGCAGTGAATACTCTGTCTCTCCATTCTAGAGAGACTGGTGTGACTAAGCAGGCTGCCAAGACGAGAACTCAGGCCCAGGGGAAGGAGGCAGGTTCTTGGCTGTGAGAGACTTGGTACATCTGGTCTGGTAGGACCAGAAACACAGTACTGGACTGAGAGCCATGGAATACAGTCGGCACACAGACCAACCGTCTCTGCCCGGCACTGGCTTAGACATTGCTTATTGATCACCGCATTCTTTCCTACAGAATCAAGACAAACCATTGCAACTCATTAGCATAGAGCTCAGGCAGCCCCAATCCTTGATCTGGATTTGTGTGTATTTCCCGTCCTGGATTCAATGCCTGGAGACTGAGTTCCGCTTGTCTAGGAACTAGGATGGAGCTTGGAGGTTAACCCAATTTTAGGTGGGATTTCTTCCTTGTGGATACTTTCAGAGTATTGCCTAGCCAATATATTATTATCAAAAATATTATGACTATGAATAATGGTAAGTTACTGAGCTTTCTTTTTGTGCATTTTAAATATTCTACATGTCAGTGTAACGTTGATTCCTGAATCCCTATCCTTCCACTCGTATCTTTGTTTCCCTTAGCTTTCCAGAGTAATGATGTTTTCAGTCGTCTCTGGGTGCTGTCAAGCACTGCTGTTTTGGGAGTTGTCTCTCTGTCATTTATAGAGAAGACCCAGGAGATCTTGAAGCTGACGCATGGGCATATCACTTGGCAGTGAGAGATCTTCCTCCTGCTGGGGCACACTGCTTCTTTCTGCTCACCACCTTAACCCCTGCTCTTACCAACCTGAGAATCGGTGATAACAGACCATTATGTGGGTTTTCACTTATGTTTAAGTTCCACCACTTCCGCATACACAACCAGGCAGATGCCTGACTCAAGCGATTCAAGAGCCATTGCTGAGAGATTCTGCAACAAAGAGCTCCCGGGGCTTTGGCGGTCTAGGAGAGCCAAACACGGTTTAAACCTCTCCCTGGTTCCCATCTTTCTTACAACCCATTACACACTGTAAAGGAATGTCGGCTGTGTCATTGTTGTAGAAATGGTGGCTATTTCGTCTCAGGATTTTAACTGACCCGTAGATGAAAATTACGTCGTCTTAGGAGAAACGTAAACATCGCCCAATGCTTTGAAAAATGGTGGTATATCCAAAAGGTTGTAAAATGTGTGTTAATAGCATTGAAAGTGCATTCACTTTGGCTAATTTTATAGTTACTATTATTCATCATCAACTTCAGTTCTAACTGCTAGTATTTATTTAACACTTACGTGTGCCAGATACTGTACCAAGTGCTAACTTGCTTTCTTTCATTTAATCCTAGCATAAGAAGTCTGTACTTCCATTCTCCCTAGTTTATAAATGAGGCACTTGAGATGTGCAGTGATTGGGTAACTTATCTGGTATTATAACTATTAATTAATTAATTAGTGTAAAGCCAGCATTTGATTGTTGAGTTCAGAACTTGTTTTGATGAAATATAACTATAAAGACTTGCCTATTTATTTATTAGAATCACATGCAAATAACAGAAAAAACTAAAACTTACAGCGGGTGAGTTTTTCCCTTTCCCTTCTGTTTAAGGGATCTGAAGACAGTCAATCCAGGGTTTGTGTGGCATGCCATGGTGTTAGGGGGCCAGGTTTCAACTGTCTTGTTGCTCTGCGTGTACGTGGCTTCTCTATCAGAAATCACCATATGGCTCAATATAGCTGCTGGAGTACCAGTCATCACATCTGCATTCTAGGAAGTAGGAATTCACACCAGTTCTATTTCAGACCTTTGGTTTGAAGGTCATACCTACCCTCAAGGAAGGCTAGGAATGTAGCCTTCATTGTGGGCAGCTGTGTGCCAGACATGTGCTCAGGAAAAAGGGAGAATAAATAGGGGAAAGGTCCAAATAACAATTTCTGCTTTTCTGCAATTTGTGTGAACACCAGAATTTTATGTCTTTATATCAAATAACAGTCATATCATTTAAAAAAATCCACTCAGAAGAACTCCATTAAAATGTTGCTTAGATACAGTCAGACATTTCACAAAACAAATTGGAGCTCCAAATCTAACATGACATAAAGCAAAAGCTTGACATTATAATTTGTCTACTACACAAGGGCCAGTCCTGCCTTTAATAATAACATAAGAAGTGGGTTCTGCTACCAAGGAGTACTCTAACGGGCATGGTTTCATGCTGTCTTGTTAAGATGAGAAGCCACAAGAGAACACGGTTCCTAGCTGCCGACTCTCTCCTTTGTGCTGTGCCAAAGTCTGAGCCAGAATGTGTATAACTGAAAATTCATTCATTCAGTAAAAACCCCAGGCACAGTGCTGGGCATCTCAGTAGCACTAATACTAGTATAATTCTACACTCTTGTTACTTTTCAGAGGTTTTATACACCTGCCATCTGCTTTGATCTGCATCCTGGGAGTATAAATTTACATAACCCCAGAAGTCTTGGAGGAATGACCCAGCAGTTTCCATCTGACAAAGTATTTATTAAGCTCCCACTCTTTTCTAGGCACTAGTTAGACATGCAGAGAGGAGGTTTAGTAAATAACACCTCTTTTCACTGCCCGAGTTCAGAACTAATTCAGAGATAAAGGAGTAGAGCAAAAGAAAATGAAAATATCATCTTCATTACTGATAAAGGCTATTTACAATGTGGCTTAGGTGTGAGGCCAGTGATGGGCTTCCTAATACTGGACGCTCAAGTTCAGGAGGCTTCGCGCTTAGTCTCAGGCGCTAATGGCCACAGGCGGTCAACACGGGGCCTGCCCCTATGAACCTGCAGGGTGAAGGAACCCCTGGTAGACTGGGCGGAGACAGACAGACACATTACCCAAGAGCGTGCCTCTCCATGAAGGGACGTTGGGAGTGAGTGATCAAGTCCCTCATCTGTCTCTGTCCCCCAACAGAGATCAACTTGGAACCACAGGGGAAACTCACCGTGATTTTCCGAGGAACTGTTTCCTGTCTCTCTCGCTTCTCTGATAGAGGCAGAGACTTTCTAGAAGCTGAAGTCCGCTCTTTTGCCTTCAGGTGCATCAGCTCTGCGGCCGTCTCTGCCGGTCAGCCAGCCCCTTCTACCATTCTTCTCCACAGCCACCTCTCGGTGGGAGGTGACCTGTGAGACCTCTGGTTTCGGGTACTGAGTAGGTGGGAGTTCCTGAGGAGGATGCCGTTCCCAGTCTGAAGTGCAGAGCCTTTCTAAAGGACAAAGTTTTTTTGACTCTTTGTCCATCTTTTATCTTCCTGCCTGGAATGGGGCGATGGGGCCCAGAGGGGCGGTAGCTATTGCATCTTGCCATGAGAAAACAACTCATTCAAGGATGGAAATGGGCCTCCTGCTAAGAATGTGCAGCAGAGCTGGAAAGCACTGGAATCCCTGATGACCTTGTCGAGCGCCTTGGGGTGATCAGGACTAGTTACCTCGAAGATCCCCAAATGATGTGTGGTCCTTGTTGTGTGCTATTGCCTGAATGTCTGTGTCTCTCAAATTCATAGGTTGAAATCCTAAACCCCAGTGTGACAATATTATGAGGTGGGGCTTTGGGGAGATGATTAGGTTATGAGGGTGGAGCCCTCATGAATGGAATTAGTGTCCTTGCAAAAGAGTCCACAGAGGCTCCCTTGTCCCTTCCCCATATTTGAGGGCACAGTGAAAAGACATCTGTCTCGAGCTAGGAAGCTTGCCCTCACCACACACTTCATCTTGGGCTTCCCAGCCTCCAGAACTGCAGAATAAGTTTCTTTTGTTTATTAGCCACTCAGTGTATGGCATTTTGTTCTAGCAGCCCAAATGGATGAAGACACAGTGTGGCAGATCTGGAATATTGAATTTTGGTTATTAGGAGCTATAGTTAATTTTTAAATTATTCATTTTTAGGCAAGTGTTTGACTTGACATGTTCTAACATGTAAGGCAAATTAATGTTTTCGGAGTTACATATTCTTTAGCTTTCTTTTTTGAAGTATGTATTTATATAGCTTTTTAAAAAATACTTTTTTATTTTTCAGTTACAGTTGAAGTACAATATTATATTAGTTTCTGGTGTACAACCCAGTGATTAGACATTTGTATAACTTACAAAGTGATCGCTCTTATGATCTAGTACCCATCCGACACTATACATAGTTATAATATTTTATTCCCTATGCTGTACTTTACATCCTAATGACTGTAATGCAACTACTGATTTGTACTTAATCCCTTCACATTTTCACCCATTCCCCCAAATCCCCTCCTATCTGACAACCATCAAAGTATTCTCCGTGTCTGTGAGTCTGTTTCTGCTCTGCTTGTTTGTTTTTTTAGATTCCACATATAAGTGAAATCATATGGCATTTGTCTTTCTCTTTATGACTTATTTCACTCAGCACAATACCCTCTAGGTCCATCCATGTTGTTACAGATGGTATGATTTCATTCTTTTTTTATGGCTGAATCATATTCCATTGTATATATGCACCACTTCTTTATCTGTTCATCTGTCGATGGGCACTTACTTAGGTGGCTTCCGTACCTTGGCTGTTGTAAATAATGCTGCAATGGACATGTGGATGTGGATGTCTTTTCAATTTAGTGTTTTGAGTTTCTTTGGATAAATACTCAGAAGTAAAATTGCTAGGTCCTTCCTTGTCTCTTGTTATAGCCTTTTAAAGTCTATTTTGTGGGTTGTAAGTGTTGCTACTGCAGCTACTTTTTTTCACTTTCATTTTCATAAAATATCTTTTTCCATTCCTTTATTTTCAGTCTGTGTGTGTCTTTCTATCTTAACCGAGTTTCTTGTAAATAGCATATGTAAGGGTCTTATTTTCTTATCCATGCAACCACCCTACATTTTTTGATTGAAGCATTTAGTCATTTGCATTTAAAGTAATTATTGATAGATATGTATTTATTGCCATTTTAGTATTTATATTTTTTACTTTTTCTTCCTCTTCTCCTTAAAGAAGAACTCTAACATTTCTTGTAATACAGGTGTGGTGGTGATGAACTTCTTTAGCTCTGTTTTTCTGGTCTGGGAAGCTCTTTACCTGTCCTTCAAGTCTAAATGATAGCTTTGCTGTGTAGAGTAATCTTGGTTGTAAGTCCTTGCTTTTCATCACCTTGAATATTTCTGGCTATTACCTTCTGGCCTGCAAAGCTTCTGATGAGAAACCAGCTGACAATCTTATGGGAGCTCCCATGTAGGTAACTAACTGCTCTTCTCTTGCTGCTTTTAAGAGTCTCTCTTTGTCTTTAACCTTTGGCATTTTATGATGTGTGTTGGTGTGGGCTTCTTTGGTTTCATCTTGTTTGGGACTCTGTGATTCCTAGATTTGCTTGTCTTTTTCTTTCACCAGATTTGGAAAGTTTTTAGTCATTATTTCTTTAATTATGTTCTCAACACCTTGCTTTCTTCTACCGCTGGTACCCCTGTGATGTGGAAATTGTTATGCTGGATGTCGTCCTAGAGGTACCTTAAACTATTTTTACTTTTTAAAATTCGTTTTTCTACTTGCTGTTCTAATTGAGTGTTTTCTGCTACCTTGTCTGATAAATCACTGATTGGATGCTCTGCTTTATCTAATCTGATGTGGTTTCCTTCTATTGTGTTCTTTTTTTTTTAAATTCACTGATTTTGATAAGTACTTTTTTAAAGGTTTTATTTAGTTTTTTAGAGAGAGGGGAAGGGAGGGAGAAAGGGGGAGAAACATCAATGTGTGGTTGCCTCTCCCCATATGTCGCTACTGCTTTTTGAGCTGCTGTCCCAGTGCTCGGGAGCCCATCAGTGAGTAAGTTTGCAGGCCCTTTAAGGGAATGCCTGGGACTCCAGGAGCCCTCTGTCTCACTCAGGCACAATCTCTGCTGGTTTTCACAGGCAGAAGTTATGGGACTTCTTTTCCCAGCACCGGAATCTGGGCTGGTGGGCCTGGTGTGGCGCTGAGACCCCTCACTCCTTCAGGGGGACCTTGGAAGTTGAGATAGCCCTTATGATTTTAACTGCCATGTGTGGGTGTGAGAACAACCTGTTCTGCATCTCTGCCCCTCCTACCAGTTTCTACATGGCTTCTTCTGCACAACCTTAGTGATGGGGTTTCTCTTCAGCTAGATTTCAGGTGATGAAATTGCTCTGTAGTTTTGTTGTAACGTTGATGTAGTCATAGGAGAGTGCTAGCTGCATTTACCTACTCTGCCATCTTGACCTGACCCTGTATTAATACAGCTTAAAAGTTAAATGGAAGTGGGGGGTGCAGAGGCTGGAAGACTGAGAACAATTTGAAGAAAGGATCTTTATATCCAGCACCTCACTGTTCCTAATGTCCAAGCTAGAAGGAAATTTGGGGTGCTTGCAGTCCAAAGGCCTCAGACGTGTTACCAGGACTTCCCAGGGCGTGTTTCCTGCGCTGCCTTGGGGGGATGCAGGGAAACTGAGTCAACAGACTCCGGCTTTCATCCTGGTTTAACTAGAACACCTTCACATTTATCTGTGGTCTCCATGGGGATTCCTGGTAACAATTAATTCATGTTATCAAATGAAGTTTAAAATAACTTGTTCAAAATTAAGTCAAAATTAAGTTTAAAAACCACTTACCTTTTCCAACATCCCTATTTTATAAATAAGGAAGCTGACACCAGCAAAGGTCAAATGACTTGATCAAGTGGCAGATTAAAACTGAGTTCCCCAATACCCTCCCTTCCTGTTCCCAGTGTATTGTTATTCCAATTAATGCTCAATTTCCACAGATTATGAAAGAGGGAATTTCCTCTAAATGGTCAACTCTGCAAGAGTTGATTTCTTTGGACCAGCTCCCTACCTAGGAGCCTCACAATGGGAATGCCACAGGCCTGTAAACTCCAGTCACGGAGGATATAACGCAACGGAAAATTCCAGTGGTCTGTGGACTTCAGGTTTGGTTTGATCAGGGCTCTCATTCAGGAAGCTCTGCTCTCTTCCACGGGCTAACTCAGTGTGGTTCCCCACATGATAATTGTCTAAAGGGAGCAGCATGAGAATCCTGAAATCCTGAAATAATCCTGACCTTTGTTCTGACTGGCCCATCTATGAACCAATAACTGCAGCAAACTGTCTTTTTTTCTAAAGACAACTGCCTGTTCATCACGTCTGTGCTTATTCACTCTTTTAAAAGTACCTCTTTAACTGAATTATCTTATATGATCTAGTTTCTTCCATTCCTCCTTTTTTGGTGGAACATTATATGAGGTGTTTTCTTTCTAGGTCCTCATGATTCTGTGATTCCTATTATGTCCCTTTAGTGCTGGCTTTGTTTTTGACATTGTCCGACCTGAAGATCTGGGTGGAATTGCTCAGGTTTTGCAGCTTTCACCATTAAAGTGATCTGGAGAGTGGTATGTTCTCCCTTCTAAGTAGTGGGGTTGAGTGTATATTCCCTCTGCAGCTTCTTCAGCATCCTCTCTGTGGAGGTGGCGGTAGCATGTGAGGCTGGGTCTAGGAAAATATGGTAAGCACCAGGGTGAGCAGAGGTTGCCCAGGGAAACGAATGTCACCAGACCTCTCTGGCTTCAAACCCTGCATTGGCAGCGCCTCGGCTTCCCCAGACAGGAGCAGGGAACTGGGACTGGGGCTGTAGGACAGGTCCCAGATGCTGAACTTTTAGGATATCACTGTGTTTTCTCTTTTGTCTGCATCAGCAGCAAATCCCTTAAATCAAAATGACTGGTGTCTTTACTCCTAAAAATAATAAAAAGGATAAAGTTGGCTTTGGGGAAAGAAGCCTTGAAACATGAATGAGGCATAACAGGGGAGCAGAGAATAGGGGAGCATCATGGGGGGAGATGAGGGTGAGGCTGCATCAGAGGATTTAGAAACAGGAGGTCTGGATTCTTGACGGAGTTCTTGATCCCAAGGGAATACAATGGGAGCGTAAAAGAGACTGTAGGGAGCTCTGGGAATTCTGGAGAATGCCTCAGTCAAAAGACTATCCAGTTGTAATTTCATCTGCGGAAGGTTTAACTAAACAAATAAATTAAATGAAAAAAATGCCGTATGAGCTACAAGTTTTATGGCAGTGTACATATAACTGTATATGATGTTGTATTTACTGTAGTGACAAAAAAAAAAAAAAAAGCATTTTGACTGTCCAAGGACAGAGAAACAATAAAATAAGCCAAGGTATCAATACAATAAAACATCATGTATCCACGGGAAGAAACGCATATGCGATGACTCTCTAGAACTGTGTTGGCCAATACTGGAGTCATGAGCCACATGTGGCTATTTAAATTTGCATTTGCATGAATTAAAATTAAATTCATACGCCACTCAGTTCCTCAGTCACAGTAGCCCCACTTCAGGGGCTCAAGCGACACGGGTGGCTAATGCCGACCGCCCAAAGGCAGATATGGAACATTTTCATTATCACTAGAAGTTCTATTGGACAGGGCTGCCCTAGAAGAGCTGGAAAAGTATTTACATGTGACTGTTCCAATGAAACAAAAGGAGCAGAAAAAGCACATGCACTGACTACACCAATATAAAAATCATTTGAATGCACGGATAAAGATTAGTCATGACAAGGAAACATTACAATTGTTCCCACCAGGGAAATAAATGCACCGGGTAGATTTAACAGTTACCTTTTCAAGTGAGTGGTCTAAAGTTCAATCACAAATACATGACGTTTTTAAATACTTTCTTCCAGGAGCCCATTGTACCTGCTGTTCCTGGGGTGGGCACAGAGAAGTTATCGAGGTGGCGGTGGGAGACCGGAGCCTAAGGTTCGGATGCTGGCCTCGTGACTGGCACTGCTCTGTGGTGTCGGGAGTCACGGCAAGTCTCCGGGCCTGTTCTTTCAGACGGCCTGTGAGGTCTCTCCCAGCTTGCAGGCAGGGCTGTGTTCCTCTTCCAGTGGAAGGCAGGTGTGCAAAGGGCCTGTTAGACTGGTCCTTGCAAGGCTGTGGGAGTGGAGAGACAGGGGCAAGGTATCAGGTTGGGGAGGAGCTCAGCAGAGTCTGGTGGTAACTGTGGGTTCTGGGGACAGAAGAAGAGAAGCAGAAGGGATTCCCTAGGGTGCAGAACTTGGTCAGTGACAAGACAGGGGATTATATTCCAGACACAAAAGAGTATAAGAAAAATTGCAGCTGTTTTTATTAACCGTTAGAACTGGCTCTGAACAGAACCTAAGTGGAACTCCAAACGCAGCTGCGAATATCCTAGCTGTCTGGCTCCTCTGAAACTCCACCCCCTCTTTCTGGTCGGCTTTTTATGCGTGAGTGGTTCACCAACCACCCTCCCATTGGGTCGTCAATAACACTGCCGAATAGGGCTATTCTTTCATTTGTTCAACTGTTTCTCTGATGTCAGACCATAAAACCACACTTCTTGAAATTCACTTATTCTCGAACATGTCCTTTCTGAATCGATTTTACAGTCATAGCATTTTATCTAAATCATTTCACACTTCTTGTTAAAGTTTGAAGATATGTAGCATTTCATCCCCCATTTCCCTTTTTATATATTTTTCTATTAAACATCACATGGAGAAGTACTTCTACTAAACAATTGATCATAAAACCTTTATGGTTTTTAATGTATAATAACACATTTGCATGCCTTTGATATGTATCATGTATACTATGGTGTGCTTCTCTGTGTAGACTTTTATTGCATATTTAAACAAAGCAAACTACCTGAATCTGTACCTGTTAAACCCTTAAATGGGGCAAAAAGCATACATGTATGTTTGTGTGTGAGCTACACATTCATTGACTAATGGGCCACTGATATGCCATGCCCCATGGGAGATCAAAGTTGAAAACACATAGTCCTGTCTTCCAAAAATCTGGTAACTAAATGGACACATGCTCTGACCATTTCTGGACAGCCTAAGGATTAGAAATATATCAGGCCTCAAATGTGTATTTTTAAGCCAAGGACTCAGAGCTCAAAAGGTTTATTTTCTTATAAAAATTATGTTTAATAGTTTTCTAGTTCAGTCTCCCCCAAAAGACTAAATGCATAGTGTACTCTATGTATAACTCTATTTAGTGTAATTTAATTGAATTTACCAATACATTCATTGCCTGTGTTGTGAAGAGCCAGAACAGAAGGATGAGTAAGACATAGTTCTTGTTCCTGAGAAGCTCATAGTGCGGCAGGGAAGGCGAACTGCTAAGCACACCCGTACTGGTAGGCACAGTGGGTACCGAGTCGGTCTGGGCAGCCTTCATGGAGAACACTGATTGCCAGCATACCAAGTACGTGAGCACTGTTGCCAAGGGACAGGCCAGGACTCCTACAACACATTTTCCACTGACAGAGCTCTGGTGAGAGAAGAGGAAGTCAGTATCTGCCTCTTCTACACTTCCGATCTGCTGATCAGACCGTAGAGAAGCACCAGCTCTCAGGTAGTAAGATCAGGGCCCAGAGCTAAGGCTGAAGGACTTATCAAACCAGGACTTCCTGCCAATGCAACTCTGCAGGCTCACTTCCTGTTTTCCCCTGACCCTTCATCAGGACCAGGAAAGATAGCCTGGTTTTCTTCCATTACGATACCATTGATTTTCTGCCTGGCCCATTGCGCAGCTAAGAGTAGCCTAAGAAATCCATTAAGAGCTTTCATTGCCTTTAGGACAAAATCTAACCTTCTTCCCTTCAGGGCTGGTCCTCACCTCCCTCTCCATTCGCCTTCAGCCACAGCCATCGTGTTTTCTTTGCTGTAGTCGCAGCACCGTCCTCGTGGTTCCTCGAGCATGCCCTCCTCTCCAGTCTTTTCTCCAGCCTCTTATTTGTACCCTTCCTTTGATCTCCTATTCTTGGACTGGCCAAAGCCTAGCTATGCATCCATCCTCAGCTTACACGTCATTTCCTTGGGGAATTCTTCATCGACTTGTGATGAGGGAGCTCCTAGAGTGCTTCCCTTATCTTAGTCCTCATCAAACTTTATATGATTATCCCCTTCACTCCTTTCTGCTGTGAGCTCCAGAGGGAGGGCACAGACCACATCTGTCAGGCTCTGCACTGTACTCCAGGCCCTGGCCCATCATTCGGTGGATGCAGGGCAGGCTGCATGGGTGTGCAACTGGTACAGTTGCACAGGGCCTCATGCTCAGAAGGGAATTTAATGCTTGGTTTAATGATTGCTGTCACTGTCTTAAAAATTCTGAATAACTTTGAACAAGGGAAGCCCCCACATTATCATTTTGCACTGGGCCTAACCAATAGTGAAGCTGATCTTATGTGAATGAATACATGAATTAATGAATATACATTAATCTTCACAATTTGTTGAGCCAAGGAAACTAAGTCTTCTGAAGTCCTAATTTCAAACAAGAAAAAAATATTATAGGAGGAACCAGCAATGCATAATACAGACATCTGCTATTTTTAAAAAAGATTTTATTAATTTACTTTTAGAGAGGCGAAGGTAGGGAGAAAGAGAGGGAAAGAAACATCAATGTGTGATAGAAACATTGATTGGTTGCCTCTTGCATGCCCCCAAATAGGGACCTGGCCCACGACCTAAGTATGTGCCCTGACCAGGAATTGAACTAGCGACTTTTTGGTGTGCGGGACGGCACCCAACTCACTGAGCCACATCAATCACGGCTATTTTGCTATTTTTTACATATTGTTTGTTCATATGAGGAAAGAGAGGCAAGGCTTGAGGGACATGCACTTTCTGTTCTGTGAGATGTATTTTCACTTAAAATTACTTTTTATTCAACCATAATGTTTATAAATTTTTGGAATGATAGCTACAACATCTTAAAAAAAGAAAGAAAAAAAGAGCAGGAAAAATTCTGCAAGTAGTAAATGCTATCTAGATTTCTGCTTCTTTAAGGTGCATAAACAGCAACAGGAATATTGGTTTGGGTAATGAAAGCTGTGTTAGAGAAGAATGGATCTCCAAGGGAAAAGATGCAAAGTGTGGACTTTCAGTTAATAAACTCAAGGACACCAAGAAAGACCATGTCTTGGCTTTGAACTCTTAAGGCCTACAAAGGACTTCCGGGTAAGCTTTGTGAGGGCAGTTACAAAAGTTCTTTTATTAGGGTTTTTCTGAACCTTCACCACCACCCCTTGCATGGGCCACTGGCTCTCTTCACTATCTTTGATCAATTATGAAGAATGTGGATTCCAACAGAGTGGGCCTGGAACTCAATACCATTTTGAGAAGCTGGTTTCTTCTCCTATAGGTTCAGAGGCCCAGCTCCAGGTCTGGCTATGTCAATCACTTGCTGTGTGACTGTAATGATTTCCCATCCCCAGACCTCAGCTTCTTTGTCTCTAAAGGCACAGGTCTATGAAGACTTCACATCACCTCCCACCTGTCTTTCCAGTCCCCCAGGTCTCCACCAAAGGCCATTACTTTCCCTGTCCCTGGGAGTTTGGAACTCATGTCTTGATATCATCCTCTGGGTTCATCCTCACCAGATCTCCGTATGCTACTTCCTGACCCTCCTTTCTTTCTTGCATATGCTGTTGTCTTTGTCCCTGTGTCCTACTGAATACGGTTCCCTCGCTCTCCACACTTTCTTGAATCACCTGTCTAACGCCTACTCATCCTTCAGAAAGCTAAATTCCACCCCACTCAAAACCCTCTCAAGTGCACCCTCTACGTCACATTCTAACTGTCCTGCGGGTAGATTCCCCTCTGTTCTCAAAGCCCTGTGCTTTCCTCTGTTCCAGCCCTCATCACACTGTTTTGCTGTTGTGTATTTCATAGTTCATTTTTCTCCAAAGTCCCAGTTCTTTGAGGCCTAGACTTAGCCTCTTCAACATCTAGCTCAGTTATTGAGAGATAGTAGGTGTTCAGCCAGTGTTTGTAGAATGCATGAATGAGTGAACCAAGGAAGGTGTGAATGAAGACCTCACATTACCAACTTGTATTTTAGAGAGCAGTATTGCACTTAACTAGGCTTCCTGGGGACACAGTGCCTTAAGGAGTGCGGGTCAAGTGGTAGAGGTTTGGGCTGGTGGGAAAAGGGGTCCCTCTGCTAGGCCTAGGCTCAGCTGGCCGAGATCCCAGCATAGTTATGGGGAATAGCAACAGGAGGCATCAGGAAGCCCCTTAGGTTTTGTATTCCTTGCCCACATCCTTCCCCTGTCTTAATGGTATTAACAGTAGGAAGTAGGGGAGGGAAGTTCTTCTCCCCACTCATTCTAACTCTTGCCAGATTGGCACCATCCCTCCCTCAGAGACATCCAGGAGTGACCGTTAGAGACGTGATCCCCAGGCATGTCTAGGGGAGTCATGTAGCTGATGGAAGTCATGTATTCAACAGACCTTCCCATGGCATGCGCAGTGCCGGTGCCGGTGTAGATATGTGAGAACCGGACACAATGCCTGCCTCAAGAAGTGAATAGTCTATTCAGACAGCCAGACCGCGAACAGAACTTTATAGTGGAATGATAATTAGGTAATCTTTTATTCCTGGCTCAGGATATAAACAACTAAATGAGCCCAAATCCCTGTATTTATGGAAGTGGAAATGTCAAGCTGATATCAGGGAATTTTAACTAATCAAGTCTTCTTATATGTGCGGTCCTCCCAGAAACCTCATGAGTTAGGGATAATGGTTCCCCTGAGATAAGAAAACTGAGGCTTAGAGAAATGAAGCAATTTGCTTGAAGTCACCCATTTTCAGGGATGTCTTGGGATCAGTACCCTTTAGATCATTCTCCTAACTCCTGGGTTTTCCATCTTCCAAACGCCCTTGTACGCACTCAAGAAACAATGCTGATGGCTCGCTAAGATCCCGAAGTGCCTTTGAAATGGTCAGAAGGTGTTAGACTCAATATGCAATATTTAAGTCTTAGTGTGTTTTTCATTCTTTGAGAATTAGATATCCATGGAGTGCATGTGACGTCTGGGAGCAGGCCTGGGCATGAGGGCGGAAAGCTGCAGCCGGGGCTGGAAGGCTAGCTGAGGAGGTGGGCCAAGTTGTAAGGGTGTAAGGAGGGGCTTGGGGTCTACTCTGGCTTCAGAGCCCAGGCTGAGGAAGGAGGCCCAAGGCACAGTGGTCAAAGAACAGTGTGTATGTACTCAGGCCATCTAGTCCAATGTTGGCACCAACTGGCATCAGTGAGTATAGCCTAGCTATTGGAAGTCAGCCAGGACACAAGACTGTGGCCCAGAGCATTGCAGCCAGTGTGGCCAAGGTCAAGGCCAAATCTGAACTCAGACCTGCCTGACCCTCCTCTTCCAACACAGGTGGACAGTAGCACTCCAAGAGGCCCCTGGACACCCAGGACACACACCATCCAGCTCTGGCTGACTTCATAACCGAGGTCCTGCCCACCGTGGCGTTTCCGAGGCCACTGGCTTCTTGCCCCAACAAGAAACAGAGCCCCGTCTGGGCTTGCAAGGGGATGGAGCATAGGAGATCTAGCCCAGGGCCGGCAAAGCCGGGGAAGGGGAGAAGGGCCTGACGGGAAATGTGGTAACTGGCAGTTAGGTGGAAGAGTAGGTTACTCAGAATACCATACTCTTCAACCATTCTGAAATGAGTTTACTGTAATTCTAGATAAAACAACTTTCAGAGCTGATACTTAGAGACTCGGGGGTAAGATTGGTTTACTTTTTTTCTAGTTTCAATATAATTCAGCACTTTCACTTTGCAAAGCACGGCCTGACCTTGCTGCGGTCTGCAGAATGCTGACTCAGCATCAGGGCGGCAGGGGCGTGGTCACCGCGGGGAGCGAGGCTGGCGGTTGTCAGGGGTTTAAATCTCCTCACGTTGCCGGTCCCACAGTCTAGGAAAACTCTGCCTTTATCAGAAACTAGAGCCCTTGTTTATAAGCAGTGGAAGTGTGCTGATTTAGCTTGGGTCTTGCTCCCCTTCCTTACATTAATACAAATGGCAACGGAAGGGCAGATGAGAAAAAGGAAAAGGGAAGGAAGAGGAGAGAAAAGAGGAAGAGGCTATAGAAGGCTCACTTCGACTTCCTTGGAAATATTTTGTGCACCTCCAAAATCCTAACTGAGGTGCTCCAGGAAAAGGAAAGGGCTTGGGCTCTTGCAGATGTGTCTGCGTGATTCTCACCTGGCTTTCCTCTGGAATCCAGCTGTGAACTTAAAGATTCCTCATGTGAAAAACAGAGATAAAAGTTCCACTCTCCTCTCCAAACACAGTGCAACACCTCCCTGTCCCCTTACCCCCATCACACTTGAAAGCACCAAATTGATGTTTTTGATATACTTATCATGAATCAAATCTGCTGTGCACACCAGTAAATAGTGCCAGTAAGTCAGGTGTAACTGAATCAGATTTTTTTTGGCCTTGACTTCCAATGGTGAGAACAAGTGTGTGCTGACAGGTAGGAAAAACGACGAGGCCCACGTGCTGTGCACCTACCCTTTCAGAAGGTACAGGGCATTGCTGGCATCTGGGATAAGGAGAGCTTGGATTCAGTGATGGTACAGTGCTCCTCGGGGACAGGCTCAGGGACAGCCAGGTGGGGTCACATTATCAAATTTCACATGGCCTCGGGGTGCTCCTAGCAGATTCTCTGCGTGTTCTGTGCAAGACTGGATGTGAACTCCAGACTGGATGTGTCTTCCAGCTCCTCACCTTCCCCATGGCCCCTCCCGTCTCTTTCAGGGCGAGTATAGGTCTATAGCTACCAGATCCCCTCAATCATTACCCCTCCCCAAACGGTTCATTTCATTTTCTCCCTAAGGAGACTCTTCAGTCTGCATAACCAGCCTTTCCCACAGCAGATTCCAAATAGAACTCTAAAGTTGAATTATGCGATCCCCATCTTGTTCAGATTCTTAATTCATACTAATGTATTGCACACACGTTGTCAGTAAAGAAACGGGTTTTGCCTAGTCGATCGGACTGTCGAGCTGTTTTTGCTGTTTTTGGGCATCGTGCCTGGTCCTCCACGGTGCCTGCTTTGGGAAAGGTCACCATTGCTGCCGAGAGGCAGCGCAGAGCAGTGGCCCTGGTATGGAATCGCTCTGCCTCTTGCTAGACCCGTGGCCTCGGGCAAGTTACTTCATCTCATCTGCATCTGTAGCATCGGGCTGATTGTAATATGTTGCTTTCTAAGGACAAAATGAGATCACTGAAGTAAGGTGCTTAGAATAGCAACGAGAATGTTTTGCCCACTCAATAAGTGGCATTTGCTACCATGATTTTCCTTCTGCTCTTTGGGGCCACCGCCAGTTCTGTAGTCTACAGTGTTTTCAAGGTACTCTTTCTTGCACAGGTCTGGCCATCTTGTGCAAACATGTTAGATCATTTTCTATAATTTATGTATAAATTACATGTATGTACAACAAAGACCCTTGCCTTATTTTTGCTCACTTCTGCAATCTCAGGAGGTTTTCCTACACTTCATGTACTTACTTAAGTAGGGCCTCAATGAAAACAAAAATCTCCCCAGTGGTGGGGGGGGGCGGAGTCAGCTTTTGTCTCTCCCACAAAACATGTGGGAAATGATTCAGAAAAAGACGGTCTCTAGAGATACACATAGCGCCCTTGCTTTTGGGAAAAAAGAATGACTTCTTTTTTGTGCCTATGCCAAAGTCTGGGATAAAATTTAGTTACTCCTTGTTTATTTCCTTTCTCCTGTGTTATCTTCAACTGTCTGAGGACTCTGTCCACCCTTATCATAGCATCCTTTCTCTACCCAGAGGGTGGAGCTCAGATGAAGAACACCTCCCTTAGAAACAAACAAACAAAACCAAAACTAAAACCAAAATCCCCCCTAAACCTGCAAAACAATGAATGACAAAACTAACTTTATTCTTAATAACACATCACTATCTTCTCTTATAGATAAGGCAAAGTCCCCATGGACAATCCGCTTATCTCAGAACACTTCCCAGTCTGCACATGCACGCAAATGCTCCCCCGCCCGCTGCTTGTGCTAGCTTTTACGTAAATTGCATACCGTTTCATTTTTCAGCCTGTGGCCTTTAACTAAAAAACATCTTTTATATTGATTTAAATGATTCGTGTGTTAGCCCTTGTCATTCACAGCTGTAACTTCATCCAGTAAAAACACAGTTCAAGTGCTAATAATTAATACCAGTGGCAAACTTTCCGTATTAGGTTGCTTAGGTTAGTGGTTCTCAAACTTTTCTACATATTAGGCTCACTAGGGAAACTTTAAAAAAATCTCATTACCAGGCTTCAGCCCGGGGGCCAATCAAATCAGATTTTCTGGACATGGACCAGACACTAGTAATTTTAAAAGATGATCAGCTAATTCCAATGTGTAGCCAAGTCTGTGAACCAGAGGTCGAGGAGGTGTCTGGGTCCTGTCTCCTCTCATCGGATTTCGGGAGACTTCTCCTTCGAATCCATGTCGATGAGGTTTCTGAATCTGTCCTTCATTCAGGCTTCATTCAGGGATGAAACTTGGTAGCCCAGGCAGATTAGGGGAACCTGCTCTTCCCTCATGGCCACAACCAAAACCAAAAGCTCTTTGTATTGTCATTTCTCCTCTGAGAATTTAGAAATATTATCACAGGTTCCTTCTGGGCTAGCAATAAAACTTCATGAAATAATTGGAGATACTACAGAGGTTTTTCCCCCTTTTAAAATGCACATGTCAAAATTCTGGGATAAGTTCATAGAGCTATTCATTTAGCTACCGCGTTGGTGACAATGCCAGGGGTCTCAAGCAGCACTACAGTACGGGATTACAGATGCCCAGCTCGTGCAGGAAATGAAGGGGTAATAATTCAAAATGCTAGAGAAAGCAGACTAGGGAAGAGCAAAAGCAAAGGCTTATTAGACAAGCCCATGTTCAAATTGTCACCGCTGCTTGATCTGTGACCTTGGTCGAATTGCTACATCATTTTGAGGTGGTTCTTTCATCTGTAAAGTGAGCATAGTGCCGCCTACCTCATATATTTGTTCTTATGATGGTTGAAAATTTCATTAAAGTACCTAACAGTTATTGGTACCTAGAAGCATTCAACAAATGCTACCTGTCATTTCCATTTCAAAAACTGAAAATAATCCATTTATCCAAACTTTTGGTGGTCTGGACAGAATGTACGCATTGACCCCCGCCCCCCTTTCACATTTGCATTCCACAATTTTCGGAGAGGTGAATGATCCACAGGGACAGGAAAGAGATTCTTTTTAAAGGGAACCGTAACCGCAAAGACAGAGGTAAAATATTTCAGGATCGCCAGTCTGTTCCTTGCCTGGCTGCAATATGCACAAACTTCCCTCTGCCATCACTTGGTTAAACAGTGCCAGATCACAATCACTCAATTTAAATTTCAGTTACAGGATAGATTACCAGCAGGCAATTGCTTCAACACAATACATTGCAAGCTTTGCTGCCAACTCTTCATGTCTTGAATCCCCACATGAATAACGTGCAATAGGATCGCGAGCGATCACATCACTTCTTTCAAACTCCGTGGGTGACTGGTCACTGGGTGCCTACGAAGACCGCACAGCCCGTAGTCGCGTTCCTTCCTTGTCTCCCGGTGATAAAACTCATGTGACATTTTACAAAAATGGATAATCAAAAGAAGGCATTGGCTCACCCAAAGGAAAGTGATACAGGGAAACCCAAAGGGGCGTGCTGAGTGCCGCAGGTGAACACTAATTGAGCACAAGCAGGAATAGTCGAATGTGAGAGGTTCTACGTATCCCATATCCCGCCAGAGAAATGTAGTGAAGGCGAACTTACTGATGTCAATGAGGCAAGGGGTTGTGATGGAAAAGATGAATGAAAATTTCCCAGAGGAAGTGATACTGGCAAAAGGCTTCACGGTAAAGGAATTTATAGATGTCTTTACAACAGTGAAAGGACAAAGGAGGAAATGCTGACACCGATCCAGACCGAGTGTGACAACTGGCGGAGGCACAGAAAAAAGTGCTCCACGCGGCAAGTTGCGCGATGCGAAGACAGGCGTGGTTCACACGGCGAGCTTTCGACAAGGAACCAAGACACTTCCATTCTCAATGTCTCTAACGTTTTGAATTGCCATCTACTAAATAAAGATTAATTTTTACTATTTTTCATTTCCTTATACATTTATAGCTGGCAGTAAGGTTTTTGGATATTTTGACCAAAACTATTAAATATCACAGAACCAATGTAGTTTAGCCGTCAGTGGTTAGGATTGCTCAGCACAGTTCCAGCTTGCGTGGTCATTTTCACGGCCCTGTGCCGTAAGAACGCAAAGCCTGCACCTCCGAGATGTATGTGAGAACCTGTAGTTGAGTGTGTGAGATTAAACACAAGTGACAGGAAACCTGGTCCCCCCTCTGCTACTTCTGGGGAAAGCAAGTACGAATAGCTGTGCACCTCCCAAAGCCACATGTGAGGGGGACGCTATTTGGGAAAAAACCCTAAATGGAAAATTATTTAGATTCTATCTGAAACGAATCCTTTCCGAAGAATTTCTTCAAGGCCTGTGCTGTGAACTAGTATTACATCTGCTTCTGCAGAACCATTAACTTCTGCAGCTGCAGGCAGGGTTTGGCGAGAGTGCACGCAAAAAGCATTTGCGTTATGCCTGATATGTAGTAAGCGTTCAACAAATGATCATCATCGTTATTGTCAGGAATCTTGCTGTGTGACTCTGGGGTGACCGACTATCCCAGTTTACCCAGGACTGAGGGGTTTCCTGAAATGCAGGATTTTCAGCACTAAAACTGGGACAGACTCGGGCAAACCAAGATGGCTAGCCACTCTGTTTGACTCTAGTTCTGGGCCGGACAAAATACTGAAGCTGTTGCAGAAGATCCTCGTGGGATTTAGGGAGTAGTTAGAAGAGAGAAAATTCCCCATGTATAGTTTCCAGATCAGAATTTTAGGGATAGAAAAGTCACTGTGGCTTCAGCACTGCACAGGGTTCTCTGCAATCCATCCCAGGTAGACTCTGTTTTTTAAAGTTTATACAGGAAGAAAATAAATGACACATTCAGTTGATAAATATCATGCCTCAATCACTCTGTCAGAGGCTGAGGCAAGCACTACATAAATAAGACTCATTTCCTTCCCTATAGAAGCTTACATTCTGGAAAGGGAGCTCACCAGTTACATGCACCCTGACTTACCAAGGCAGCACCCTTTATAGAGAGTTGACACTGTGTAAGGGGCTTTAGACACGTGATCTCGTGTAATCCTCGTGGTAACCCCAACAAGTACTATTATTCTATTTTAAGCAGTTGTTCAATGTCACAAAGCTAGTAGGTGTCATAACTGATCTCAGAAACCAGGGCTATAGGGCCAAGAGCATGAGCCCTGGAGTCAGCAAATCTACGTTTGAATCCTGATATCCAATGGCTTGCAATGTGACAAATGTCCACGAGCTGCTGTTCCCTCCTCTGCAAGATGGGACTTGATGATAATATCCACTTCTGAGGGTATGAAGATTAAATGAGAAATGCACTTAGCATGTGCTTGACACATAGATAATGCTCAACAAATATATATCATTTTCACCATCACACCAAAGCCCGGGTATTTCCCCAATGGCAGGTAGCCTCTTTCATTTCTAGGAAAATTCTTAGGGAAAGGAGGAATCAATGAAATGCTCTAAGAGTTCAGAGGTGAGGAAGACTGTTTCAATCTGTGGTGATCAATAAAGGCCTCTGGCAATGCTGGAACTTGGTCTTCATGAATGGATAGACTTTCAGTAGGTTTGGGTCGGGACAGGGAGACTATTCCAGGCAAAGGGAAGGATTTCAGCTGAGGCAGAGAACCAGGAAAGCACAGTGAGTTAGGAAACAATAACTACTGATGGTTAGAGGGTAGGTTTCTTTAAGGAGACTGGTGGAGATAAGGCAGGAAAGAGCGAAATCTTCCCAGTTCAGGCGATGTTTCCAGGAAGTGTTAGGTGAACCCTTTCTTTATAGGCATAGTTCTGTCTTCTCAGTTTGGGGCTACCAAGTGGGCTTTGATCAAAAAATTGTTTCACCTGTGCTTGCTCCTTCCTGGGGCCGCTCCCCTTGACCCCGAGAATTGCTTTCTTCTCTTCATTCCTAGTAAGCAGGGTGCTGGAGCCGGGGTGCTGAATGTTGACTCTTTCAGGGTGTTCTTGGGTAAATTTGCAAACCCTTGCCGACAGGCTGGAATTAGGGGTGGGACAGAGGCTGAAAGACAGTCAGAGTGGATTAGACAGCCTGGAGAAAGACAGGAGATGGCATTTTTTTCCTAAGATGGACAAGTTTCAGGTTTCTTGGCTTTTTCTAGAGGATTAAATCAACTCAAAACAAAATAAAACAGCTTGTGGCTTGTATTGGAGGCAGATATTTCTCAGAAGGTCTGTTTCTGAAAAGATGGTCCTGAGTGGTCATAGGACATCTAGAAGAACGAGCTTTTGTTTCTAGAAAAAGGATTATATGGGGGGAGTCTCTGGAAAGATAGAAGAAAAGGAACAAAAACCAGTCTATGACCTAGAAAATAACAATTGCCTTTTCCAATAGGGTAGGCAGAAAGGAGTGGCTCTGCAGAGAGGTTGCTCCGTCCTGCTAAAATTCAATGTTGAAAAGGTGACTCTATCTGGAGGTAGGGTCTTTAAAAAGGGAATTGAGGTTAAATGAGGTCTTCTGAGTAGGCCCTAATTTAATATGACTATCATCTTATGAGAGAAGATTAGGACATAGACACACACAGAGAAATGACCACGTGAAGCTGAAGGGAGAAGATGGCCAACCACAAGGCAAGGAGAGGCCTCAGAAGACCCTGACCTTGATGACACCTTGATCTTGGACTTCTGGCCTCCCGAATTTTAAGAAAATAAATCTCTGTTGTTTAAGCCACCGAGTCTGTAGCATGTTATAACAACCCTAGCAAACAACTACAGAGGGTGAATGACCATCGTTGGCTCAGCTTCTGATCGCATAGGGTGTATTTCACTTGTCGATTCTTTTTCATTTGTCTGTCGTGTGCTACCAAAAGGTGACACACTTCAAAAATTAATATATTTACTTTTTTGGATTCTGTCAATGATAAAAATAAAAAAAATAAATTTCCTCCCCCAAGATGGATCCCAGTGGATAAGCTGTGCGTGGCTCAGCCTGTCAGCCTCTCCTGCAGCATCAGTGGGCCGTCTGGGTTCCCCAAAGGCGGTTAGGAGACATGGCAGAGGGTGGTTCTCTCACATGTAGAGCAGCAGACAACTTAGCCGCCCTTCAGTGTTTTTGTCTCCTTTAGGTCTCCTCACCCTGGGTCGTCCTCTCAACCTCATCCTTGAGCAGCCCCTCAACCACCCCTTTGTTTTGGCCAAGCAGTTCAGCTGTTTAGCTTTGCCTCTCGTAGGGCCCGCTGACCCCCTGGAGACTCAGCCTCGGCCCCACAAGAGCAGGTCTTTCCTAGCCGCTTATTCTGTTCCTAAGAAAACGATGATCCTTTTCTGTATGTTTATACCTTCTCCTGGGCAAGTAATTGTCCCCTTTGACTAATGTGTCACACTGTTCTCTGTAAGAAGTGTGGGAGGAGAGAACAAGATGGGAGACGCAGCTCTGCTGTGACACAGTGGATTCCTGCCGGGCCAGGCTGGGTTGGCAGGTGCTTGACAGGAAGGAATCCGAACAACAGGGCTGAGCATGGAAGCGGGATCCGAGAGGAGTCTACCTGGGAGAAGGGGAGGGGAGGCTGGTCATGAATCAGAGGAGGGCAGAGTGAGTATAAAGATCCTGGGAGGGGAATAAGCTGGTGAGTGCAGGGGCAGCAAGATGGCCAGGGAGTGAGGAGCTGCAGGGCAGAGAGGTGGGGCGGGTAGCCTGTGGAGGCTGGACTCCAAGTGTCAGAATGGAACCTCACCATCGCCAGCCCCACCCCGCATCGGTGCCTCTGAACCGTATGGCTCAGCCATGTCCCCTGAACGTATCCCTTTCCACCATCCCTCACTTCTTCTGGGAGCCTCCCTGTTCCCTGGTGCAGTCTAAGGTTTTTTTCTGGGGGGGTTGTTATTGTTATTTTTTTTATAAACACACCCTTAAGCCCAATTTTCAAAGTTGTGTTTACACAGCTAGGAGTAGCTGCAAAGTCTTTTGAGTCTGTTTACAGAGGGGTCTTTGGCCTTCCTGGTGCTGTATGGTCAGAAACTTGCCATTTAGATCCCAGCAGCTGGCCATGCCGCCCTATGCTGGGGCCAGCAGGCATTCCACCACAGAGGCTCTGTGGCTTTGAGGCCTCGTATAATTACTAATAACACAACCTTGCAAACTTTCTGCTAAGTTGTTGTTCCTCCACCTCTGGGGCTGGCCAGGTCTGCAGCATTTCTGCTGCATAGTTAACCGGCACCTCAAGGTCTCCTCTGCAGTCCTAGACCTGATACTCTTCCCAAGTGCCCATAGCTTTGGGCAGCACTTGCTGGATAGTCGGTCCCACAAAAGGACTCCAGGCTCCAGGTACACCTACAGCAGCGGGTAGGCTGGGGCTAGGGAGTGGACTTCATCTCTGCAGGAGATCTCCTTGCATCTTCCAGGACAGAATCCAGTTTCTCAAGGACTTAGGCGCCTCCATCAGGGCCAGCTTAAACATCATCCATCGGCCTGCCGCGGTGGGTCTGCAGACCTTCATGATGGTGGCAGTCTGGCCTCCTCGCTCACTGGGAGTCTTGCAGGCTGGGGGACTCGCCCGGCTCCTTCTTGGAGGGCAGTTTAATCTGAGCTAAGTGGCTCCTTTGCCTCGGGGGTCCTGGATGGGACTGAACTGTAGCCCAAGTACGATTGGCTTCTCACAGGAAGCCCTGCTTTCACCCCCAGCCAACCACATATTTTTTCAACACATTTTCCTGCCTCCAGAATGAAATACAGAGTAATGTATAAAGCATACACTGTGATGTAGATTATACTGAGCTTTAATAAGGGGAAGGAGGAGAGGGCTTATATTGCATGCCATGTAGCAAACAACATAGCAAAACATTCTGTTAACCACTTTGGCTTTCCACACCTCCAGTCAATTAATTTCCTCTTCAGCTGTCAGCTGCGTGGTCTCCCCACTCACTCTCCAGTCTGAACCCTTTTCACATGAATATTCTGTAGTTGTTTGATGTAACATTCAATAAATGTTACTGAGGTCAAGTTGGTGGGTAGTGCCGTTCAAATCTACAGTCTTAGTAGAGTTCTTTCCAAGTTCTCTTTTGTTCCCTTTACCCATACTATCTCTGTTTCTCCTTAGCTCCTTTTTCATTTGTTTGGCTGGTTGGATTTTGTTCTCTGTATTTTGTGGTAGTTTTCCTCTGATGTCTGATGATCCTTGGTTATCCATTCATAGTAAAGAGTGAGGCACTACAAAGCAGATGAAAGCTCTGTGTCTTCACAGGACTTGTTGATTTGTGGACCATATAAAAAGGTGACTAGGTGGGACCCAAATGGAGGAGGACTCATAAATGCCAATTTCTAAGTCTGTTTTATTGAAAGTGGTATTTCTCTGAAGAAGAATTCTCTGGAGTCAAGAGTTAGGGTTCAGCTTTGTTCACTTTTTTTCCACATTCTTCATTTTTAATTGATGTCTAAAAAAATAGATTCATCAGTGGATGATGGGAGAGGGGACAAAAGTGGGGGTTGGAAAAGCTTGTAAAGAAATAGGCATTTTGACTAGGTCTTGAGGAATCAGTTGGGCTCTGACTGTAGTGAGATTGGCCGGAGTAGTAGAATGCAGGGAAGAAAATTCTAGGTCAAAGAAACCACATGACCAAATGGGAGCAAAGCGATTTAGGTTCCTGATTTTCTCCACTCTCAGTGTACGGTACCTGTGGTGGAAGAAAAGGCTGCAAAGGTGGGCAGATTCTGAAGGCCTTGACTGGGAAGGCATGGAATGTGGACCTTATCCTGCAGATACGTCTTTGTTCTGCTTCTCTGGAGAAGAATTCTCTGGGGTCAAGAGAGTTAGGGTTCAGCCTTTGCACTTTCTTTACTTTTGTATTCATCTCCAGAGAAGTAGAGCACGTATCTGATTTTGAACACTAACTCTGACTTGATCGAGTGAGACCCGAGCCCTGGAAGATCCGTGAGGTGCCTCCTGCAATAATCGGGGATGATGAGGCTTGACTGGGGGCCATGGGAATTGGATCTCTTAATTAAAATGAGCTAATCCTTTAATTAATTAAAAGGAACTAGAGCAGAGCAGTGGTTAATGAAGCTCTCAGACATATCCTTTTTTGCATATTAAAAGAAAAACTGTGTCTTCCTCCAAGGAAAGTACCTGACCGGTGGGAATTTCTGGGAGTAGATACCCTTCCGACCACACCCATGAAACAGTAACCTACCTTTCTGCATATTGTCAGCCCTGGTCCAATTATAGTAATGGTCTCTAACAAGTGGCATTGATGCTTGAGGTTAAAAAGGGAACTAATACTTCCTAATGAAGACCGTTTACATTTGCATTTGAAGACAGGGTGGTCTCCAGAAGAGCTGAGAAGCCTTCTGAGGGAACCCCAGGCTCTCTCCCCTGACACCTCAGTTCCTGATCTTAGTAAGAAAGGGAACTGCACTCTCCTCTTCAGTCTGCCTGGAAGATCAGCCAATTCGACTTTTCGACAGTCACTGCTTTTTTTTTTTAAAGGTAATTGTAGAAACTGTCTTTGAATCATTTTGCTTCACAAGTAACAAATGCATTTAAAAGCAAAGATGTAATAAAGTAAGACAGAGAGAAAGGTAGACATTGTTCAGAGATCTTGGGATTTGGGGAAGTCAAAGAGGAAATATTTATGTATTTAGATATGGACTTCCTAGAGGTAAAACTGTAAATGGAGGGTGGAGACTGCAGCTGTCCCTTCCAGGGGACAGGTGGGGTGTCCCTGCCATGACACCCCAACCTTCCCCCTCCCCACTTTCAATTTCCCCTTACTCCATCCTCCTCACCAGTGAAATGATGGGGAAGTTTTGGTGTAAAGTCTACACTTCCTGATTTGAGTAAAGCGGTAAAAAAGTACAGAAGGAGATATGGTTTTGAGAGCAAAGGGAAATTGACTGAACGTGAAATCTTTGGGGGCTGCATTAACTGAGGGCTCTCTGTGCTGGACTTCGTGCTGCTGAAGGTTCTTGGAGACACAGGTGCGGAGACCCTCACAGCTGGCTGTGGGGTAAGGTGTCAGGCCTGATTAAAGTGTCTCTGTGTGACACCTTCATCTGAGATTTTATATTCAGGTCTGGCTTCCCACTGGAACGTGCATCACACCATGGAAAGCGTTTCTGTCAATTGAAGAAATAACCATGAAGTTTGAAGATTCTGGAGGTACAAATAATGCTAGCAATGACTTGCTGCCAGAGAAGACAAAACATTAGCAGGTGGAGGATATGTGTTCATTTAATTTCATATGATCTTCTCTGAGTTAACTGGGATGAAACCAGATCCATTTTAATAAATGATTCTTCACCTAAGCCTATTCTTCCACACTGAACATCCAAGACAATTATAAAACAAACAAAATCTAGGTAATTTTCTACAATGTCTTTATCTTAGTCTGAAAAGTTTATTATTTTCCTTTCAACTCAGCGAAAGTTTGTATTTAGCTGCATTATGGCCTAATAATGGTGCAAGGCCCCACTGGTGCACGTGCGTGTAGGTACAGCAGCATGCACAGTGTGCACCTGTAAATTGCCCAAAACAAATTGATTATCGGTAGAATAAGGGATTATGCCCATTGACATGACTGCTTCCAATAATACTTTGCTTCTCAAGAAGGGTGCTGTTTTCTGAATGCTAGGAAGAATAGAGCAAATATCAGCAAATTTGTCGTAATCAACAAATGCTATTTTGATATTCTTCCAGTTGATCACAAGGAGGGCAGTCACTGATTAAATAAATGAACCATAGCATGAAAGCCCATGGATTCGATCTATAATTTGTTAATCATTGCTACTGTGGCTTTACCTCGGTCAAGGACCATAACTTTGACACATACCTTGAGCAGAGTGGTGTGGCTAGATGGTCAATTTCTTCTTTTGTTTTTTAATAATTATCTAAATGTTAATTATTCACTAAAATCAGTAAGCCTCTTGAACTGTTCTCTTATTCTTATGGTATCTATTGTGGGATGCCTGATGGGGACTTACTAGAAAAGTCATGTGGAAGACTGATAGCACTCGATGCCTGTATGGTTGGAGCCTGAGATCTGTCTTTGGTACAGACTGGTTTGGGGAGAGGCTACTTTGTGGGACTGTAGGGCAGGCACAGGTACCAATAATAATGACGATGACAGCTAGCTTTTATGTAGTGCTCACTATGTGCCAGGCACCCTTGTAAGTGCCTTACATAAGTTAAGTTAGTTAACCCTCTAATGGCCCTTTGATGTGGTAGTCCATCTTACAGATGAGGGGACCGAGGCATGGAGATACTAATACTTTGCTGCCCGTGTGCAGTAGAGCCAGAATTCAAAGCCAGGCTGTCTGATGCTGAAGTCTGAGCTCCTAATGTCATTCTTCCTCCTGAGGTAATGATGTCAGGCCAACAGGGAAGTGTCCAGGCAAAGGGACACGCACCGGCCAGGTCAGGCTTGTGGAATGTGGGCTCCCAAGGAGTCTCAGAAATAAGCAGACAGCAGTGGGGCATGGAGAAGAGAATCTGGAACTTTCTATGTTGAAGCAAGCTTGCAATTCAGACTAGAGGATTTAAGGGTATCTGAGTCGCAGATGTTTTTATGTCCAAAATTGAACAGTGCTACTCGTTTTGAAGTTGTGGTCATGGGGGGTGATAATCAATGTAGGAAAAGAATACAACTTATTTAATTCATCCACTTTTTGGACAAATGTTTATTGAGTGCCTACTGTCCTTCCTGCACTGGACAACCACACGGTGCAGAAAACACTGCAGCACTTTTCTGAGGGGGGCAAACATTTCTGATCTTCCAGTCTGGAAACTCTGGCTTCCTGTGACTTTCTAAGTGAGAGCTGGCACTTCAAGCGCGGCCCCCCTTTCTCTCCCCTCTCTGCTGGGACTTGTGTTCCAAGGGGTATTCTCAGGAGTTCTAGGCAGGGCCTCCGGCACCATGGGTGTGGTCCTTGGCAGAACAGGGAGAGGCAGAGGGCACGCACAAAGTTGAGGGGACCCTGCTTGTGGGAGGGAGTGACTCTGGAAACACTTAACAAAAAGGCCCCTTCCCTTCCTCAGTACAGGTCTCGTTTTTTTTAACCTGCACCTCTGATGGGTTTGGGGGCTCATCTTTATTTGGCAACAGTACCTGACATGACAGGAGGCTGTTTACTCCTTCTTCACACAGCGCAAGTTTTCATATGCTTGACCACACATGAAATGTCAGACATGCAGTGAACCCTCTGTCATCATGCCTGTGCCTGCTGTTTGCCCAGATCCGCTCGCCATGCTCCTGCACCTTGCTCTGGCCCCGGGAAGCTAGCTGTGTGGGTACTTCAGGGGTGCCTCTTGCCCTCCAGCTTCTGGTTGGGATGAGCCAGTGGGAGGTACTAGGTGAGATCAGAGGTAGGAGGAGAGAGAGGGATGGGGTTATTTACTCCCCTGGCTGCTCTGCTGCTGGGCCTGAGGTGCAGCGGCTCAGTTCCCCTGTGAAAGGCGTCAGCGCCCGTCAGCGCTCTCCCAGAGCTACTGATACAGTTCTGTCTCGGTTCCTGTAACCACCACCTTCCCCTGTCCTTCCAGGCCTATGAATTACTAATGTGCTGGGATACTTCAAATATAAGATACAATTACAGGACAGGAGGCATCATCTAAAAACTATCTAGGTTGTTGAAAATGATAGAATAAGAAGAATTATGGCTTGGAACGTGAAGATGGAATTTTATTATGTTCAGAAGAACAAGGGAAGGAAAGAGGGGAGAGCCAATTAAGTTCAGGAACGAGCATCTATTGAGTATCTAATAGAAGCCGGGCTCATTCACATGTATCATCTTGCTGAATTCATCCAATTAGAGATTAGAGGACTTGGCAGCGGTTGCGCAGCTAGTAGCCACTGCTACCTAAGGGGCAGAGCCTGCACTTCACCGCATGCCTGGGGGCGGGGGGACATTAGTGCTTCTGTCCTAGGCACTTCCTGGGAATAGGCTGCCCCTTCCCCGTCCTTTTGGGCTAGGAAAAAAGGGTACAGGAAAAGGGAGGCTGGGATGTTGCAGACAATGATGGATTCCAGATATCAGATCCTTTCCTGTTTTGGCAGAGGGTGAGCCAGCAGGAAAGGCCCCGGGGCACCAGGACTAGGGGAGAAACCACCTCTGGGAGGGGTGAAAAGGTGCAGAAAGCGGATAAGCACTGAAAGCCAACCTCCAGTACGTCTATGTAAACATGTTTTCTCTGGACTCACCCTGCTAATTTTCAACTGTATCAGAAAAATAAGCAGGAAGCTCTTCAGGTTAGTCTATTTAATGGAAACCATGAGTGTGAGTAGCTCAGGGAGACCAGTGGCCCTGTTGACACCTGGGAATGCTATGCAAATTTTATTTTATAAATGCTTCACACTGAGAGAGTCCTTTCATTGGGACACCATTGTCCTTTAGATCAAGTGTCAAAGAATGGTCTTGTGTTTTGAAGAAAGAATTATAAATACTTCTTCCATTAAGAATTCATAAAGTTCTGTTTCACTGTTTGAAACTAATATAATAGTCTATGTCAACTATAATTACAAGTATATTTTTAAAATGTCATATTCCTAAGTAATAAAAAGAGTTAATTACCCCACCCCACCAGGAAAAAAAAAAGAATCCATACTGTTTCCTACTGCTGGGTGATGGCTCCTAGCATCCTGGTGGTGTAATAGATAAGGACCTGGCTTTAGAAGTAGGCAGAAAAGGGCTCACATATCAACTCAGCTGTAAAATAAGTTAGGGTAGAGATTGGCTATAGAAAAGAAATCCAAAATAACAAAGGTTTCAAGGAAAAAGGCATTTTTTTTTTCTTGTGTAGCGGACTGAGGTAGGTGGCCCAGGAGTGGTCTAGCTGCTGTACTCTACGAGGCTGTCAGGAACCAGACTCCTTCAACCTTGTTCCACCCTCTGTGGGATGATGCTTCCAGCTGTGAGTCTCCAGATGTCTCATTATTCATCGATGCTTGAGCAGCATCACAGTGAGAGAGGAGAAAGCAGGCAAAGCTTAAAGGCAAGTCCAGGAAGTTGCCCATACTGTGCCATTTCCCCTCATAGCTCATTGACCAGATCTCAGTCTATGCCTGTATCCAACTGCAAGGGAGGCTGGGAAGTGAAGTCTTTATTCTAAAAGTTATATGCCCAGAACATCAGATATGATCACTATGGAACCAACTGTGTGACTTGGGGCTAGCTAATGAACTTCTGTGTCTCGCTTGCTGCATCTGTAAACTGGGAATAAGAGAAGTGCTTCATAGGGGTGATTAAAGAGGAATGTATTTAAGCACTCACAAGGTTGCTGTGATTGCTATTGGTTTGCTGAGGCTGGGAGAAGTTATGGCACCACCCACCTAACTCGCCAGGATCCAGACCTTGCCACTCCTTTTCACTGTAAGCTCATGTCTGGTGCCTCTCAAGACCTTTCTGGTTAGGGTTTAGTGGCCAAAAAGTTACCTACCAACAATGAAAAGCAAAAGGTACCTTCCACATTATTCCTATGAGAAAGGAGTTGGCAGTTACTGTGATTTCCTTCCCTATTCATGAGCACATGAAGGACCATAGATTAGGGGTAGGAGATGGAGGACCATGGGATGGGGGTAGGGGATGGAGGGGACGAGGAGAGTTTGTCTTCCTTTCTGCTGCCCAGTCATGTCCAAGACATTACCTTTCATCTTCAAAACCCAGTAAGCCAGTTTCAGGCTGAAGTATGCCAACTCCCCACACAGTGCTTTCGTGTCCACTGTCCACCGTCTGGCCCCTGTCCAGCCCCCCGCAGAGCCAGTCACATATACTTTGATGTCAGCAATGACTTATTATTAGAAAATCATTTTTACAGTCACCCAGTTTGCCTTTTGCTGGCTTTGTTTTACAAGGCTGGGTAATAATGCCTGTACTAAATCAGATGGGAGGGAGAAGCTTCTTCCTTCCAGTAGAAGTATGGCTTAGAACTTTGTTTGAGAGTGCATTTGCACTATGATGTCTAATCCATTTTAAAAGACTCTGTAAAAGATCTGGAGCTAAGAGAAGCGACTTGAGCTTCTCTGAGGGGTAATTAGTGCTGTGGCTTATAAAATACCAGCTTTTCCATACATCTGCCCTGAAAGGCGCTCTCGTTTACAGGTAGCCACAGTTTTGCAGAACATCCCCAATTCAAAGCCAGCAATCAGTCCTTACAGCCTTCCATGTGCCAAACTCTTCCACAGCTCTTGGGTCTCCCACCTTCCTGGGGTGGCATTGCCAGCCTGCTTTCGTAGGTGAGCAATCTGATCACGTAGCACACTTCAACCTCCGAGTTCCGTCTGACTCTTACATTGTGTCCTTGCCCCATTCCTCCTCATGGAAAGAATTATCTCCTTAGCTTCATCACTACATCTGGCAGCAAAGACTGAGAGCTCAGAGCCGTTGAAAACATGCATATATTTTATCAACAGGGGTTCGAAGTTCTTTTAGGCTGTAAATCATCAAAAAATTCCTCAGCTGCAAGGGTTGCATTGTTAACATGCAGATGCCGATGAAAGACGGTATCAGTCAATGGCTTGTTTTCTTTCCTTCCTTCCTTTCTTCCTTCCCTTTCTCCCCCTGTCTTCCTTTCTTCCATTTCCCCGCTTTTTTCTTTGCTTTCCATCTTTCTTTGAGTGTATGGAAATCACTGATTGCAGTAAACAGCCTAAAGGTCTGGGGGTTTCAAGGAATGAAGGTTTATGGATCATAGGTCATCACTAGCTTGTCCTCACTATGGTGAACTTACTTTCTGCCCTCTGCAGAGTTCAGGGAACCAAAATGAATTTGACTCCATACTCTGGTTATCCACAGTGAGGACCTATCCCTTGACATGCATCACTTACAGCAAAAACTGTGGTTTCTCAGATTGGTCCCGTGTCCCTCAGCTCCAGCTGGATGATAGAGGCTGTGATGTAAAACAAAGGCAGCTCTGGTTTCTGCATGGAATGAGGGCCAAATGTGAAATTGAAACCATTCCTTTCCAACAGAGTTTATTATCCAACCACAGTTTTGGGAATCTCCATTCGTGATAGAAGGAAAGCTAGCACAGGGCAGCAAAGATTTCCCTCTCAAATCCTCTAATCTTTTTATGTTGATTTTTTGCTACTTAAGCCTCAGAAAATAACTTGGCGTAAATGTAATAGCTGTGCATTACCATAACCTGTTGCTAGGTGTGGTTTCAAAACAGTTTTTATTTCCAATATGTGTTCTTTGATAATAAAATAACATGACCCTTCTAGTAATTAGTAATGCTTCTCAACAATCACTCTCACAGAAGGAACTGGCGTAGCTCCGCGGTCTACTTATGTTTTGTGTTAGTATGTGTACATAGATACAGGGAAGACATTATAGACATGCAGAAATATTATACTTAATTACATATAAAGCAATAAAACACCAGTTGGAAAGCTTCTCCTTCTCTTGTCAGATTACAACACAAAAGCCTAGAACAGCGATTTTCAACCTTTTTCATCTCATGGCACACATAAACTAATTACGAAAATCCTGTGGTATACCAAAATATATATATTTTTACAATCTGACAAAAATAGGTATAATTTTGATTTGTTCACACCAGGTGGCTCTTGTTGTTTGGCTGTCGTCATTATTTGACAGTCTAAGCGAAAAGAGGTCAGTGTAATACCGGATTAAATCGTCAGGTGTTGCATGTTTTAAAAGTCTTGCAGCGCACCGTTTGAAACTCTGGCTCAGAGAAGGACAGTCTATTTTTAATGGTTTGCTTATTAAAAGGTGTCTTTTTTCTTTAAGGAAACATAAAACAGAACAGAAAGATTCTGGTAATTTGAAAGAAATACAAGACTGCTCTTCTAAACGCACTGAAATTAGCTCCACCTCTTTTTTCTTTTATTCTAGAAAAAAAGAAGAGCATTTTCTGTGATGTGGTAAAATAGCCCATAAAGCATTATTCAAGGAATGGGAGAAACATTTCATATTTGTTAATCTGAATGTTGAAAACTTTGCAGGAAATGTTTATAATTTTTATTTAAGTGAGACAAAGCAAAATGCAAAATATCATGAGCCCAATTTTGTATAAACTGAAAAAATGCATATTTAAAAGAGGAAAAGAATCCATGTTAAAATGTTAGCATTTGTTTTCTCTGAATATTGAGATTATTTATTGGTGATTTTATCTTCTTTATTCTTTTGTGCCACTGTCTCTTTTTACAGTGATTAGGTTAAGTTCCTTTAAGGAAAAATACGATTTTAAGAAAACACGAATTAAAATAATGCAAGACCTTCTCCACCAATAGAAATGAGACAGGGAAAAAATAGAAAAAAAAATGTTGCTTTAGAGAAGTGGAACTCAGTGTCTTTTTTTCTTCCTTTATTCCAGGACTTGGCAACCTTTTCTGTAAAGCCCCAGAGGGTAAATATCTTATGCTTTGGGGGCCATACCGCCTCGGTGACACCAGCACCGCCCTACATAATAGTAGTGCAAAAGCACTCATAGACAATAGGTAAGCGAATGGCACAGCTGGGTGCCAATAAAACTTTACTTATTGACACTGAAATTTGAATTTCATGTAATTTCATATGTTATAAAGTAATATTATTCTTTTGATTTTTCCTCCATACCACTTAAAAATGTAAAATCCATTCATAGCTTGTGCAATGTATGGAAGCATTTGGCAGGCCAGGTTTGGCCTGCAGGCTGTGTTTGCCAACCGTTGCTCCATTCTGTTATTCTATGTTTTCCAAAAAATTTAAAATAAAGATGCACTAATTTTTTCCCAGTTCTCTTAGTTTAACAATTTTACTGACATCCAAAATTTTTTTTAAACGAACGTATATACTCAGGTAACTCATGTGAAAAAGTTTATTTTGGGAGTAGGAACAAAGCTGGGTTTTGCCACTCCAGCTGAAATCCTAGGTCTCAGAGGTCAAGGTTAGAATTGAAGTCATGACTGGTGTGGCTTTACCATGCTGACGAAAGGAAATCCTTTGAAGACTATAATCTCTACATTCATATCCATTTAAATTTTAATTAAGTTGTAAATAAAACTTTAATGTTCTGCTTTTCTATTTGTCACTATACTTTTTGTGAACGTATGAGAGCGTCTTAGTTTGATGCATCCTAATTTATGATGATTTAAATCAAGCCACTGTTCATTACACTAACCACCATTCTATACATTTCATTGTTTTTTGAATTAGTGATATGAAAAATATCTAGTGCTAAGTCAATTATACACAAGTTTGAATCAAGTGTTTGCTTTAAAAAAATATGTTGTGTGGCTTTATTTTTCCCCAGATTTACTGTATTATTGACAAAAAAAATTGTAAGCAATTTAAAAACAAATTTTTTTTCCCAACAAGCCTGGCCACGTCAGAGCCATCAGAAGCCACAGCATTCAAGGTATCTGGCAATGGTTTCAGTGACGTTTCCTGAGGCTTCTTCAGGACCTCACTGTGGAGGAAACAGTAATTCTCCTGTGGTCACCACAGAGCTCAACTGGGGGCACTTTCCCCACGAGTATGACTCAGAGTAACCCCACACTGGTACCTCACTGGGTCAAAGAGGATGTTGTTGATAGGAGACGGGGGTAGATGGAGCCCGAGGCCAGCGCGGTTCAACGTCAGGAATTTTGTGGTCCTTCTAAGTGACTGTTATGGTAAGCTGTGGTGATTTGGGGGTGGGAGAGAGTAGAGTTAGACCCTAGTTATTTTTTTTCAAGTATGAACTGTCTGTTTTGTTGAAGTATTGCTTATTCCTGGAGTTTTTTTTGTTATTGTTGCTTTTGGGCTTTTTTCAGACTTTTTCCTCACTTTAATTTCTGCATTATTTAATTCAGTGGAGAACACACTTGTCTTGGCAAGATCATAGTAACTGAGGAGAGAGGGCATTGGGTCTCTGGCTGAGGGCCACCACTGTGGGACACTAAATGCCATAAACTCAACACAAATGATGAATCAAGGATGGCAGAGCATGTACTTCAAACCATCACTCAGTAAATCTCTCACAAAGCTGAACAACTATGGTGTCTAGATCTCTATGTCTGCTGGTACATTCTATTTGCTGTCTATACTATGACCAGACAGAGACCGTATGCTTCCATGGCTGATGGGAGGTCAGTAGAAAAATGCAGGGAACATTTTTATTTAAATACAACTTTATAACTTACTGAAGACTCAAAATTTTGCTTATTAGAAGGAAACTTTATTTGGGGGACATTATAATGCTAATTAAGATCTTTTGGACTTCCAGCCAAGATGGAGGCATAGGTAGATACACTTTGTCTCCTCATACAACTGAAAGAAAGACAACAGCAAGTTTAAAAACAAAAAGCAACCAGAACTGCCAGAAAATCAAACTATATGAGAGTCCGACAACCAAGGAGTTAAAGAAGAAATATTCATCCAGACCAGTAAGAGGGGCAGAGACAGGCAGCTGGGGCAGAGAGGACACGGGCAGGGCGGTGGCTGGAGGGTAGTCCCACATTTGCATGAGGATAAACCCGGAGGAACAACTGGGGAGTGAAACAGAGCACACAACTCAGGGTTCCAGTGTGGGACAAGAAGGCCTCAAAACCTCTGGCTGTAAAAATCTGTGGGGGTTTCGGTGGTGAGAGAAGCTCTCAGACTCACAGGAGAATTCATTGGAGAGACCCATGGGGTCCTAGAATGTACAAAAGCCCACCCACCCACCCAGGGAATCAACACCAGAAGGGCCCAATTTGTTTGTGGGTAGCTGGGGAAATTACTGAAAGCCAAGAGTCGAGTGGCATTTTTCCCACCTGGACCTCTCCCCCATAGGCAACTCCACAATCCACAATGTGGATTGCCCTGCCCTGGCGAATACCATAGGCTCCACTTCTTACAATGCAACAGCTGGACAGAGACAAAGAAATGTGGCCTAAATGAAAGAACAGATCAAAGCTCCAGAAAAAGAACTAAGCAATGAAGAGATAGCCAACCTATCAGATGCAGAGTTCAAAACACTGGTAATCAGGCTGCTCACAGAAATGGTTGAGTACGGTCGCAAAATAGAGGAAAAAGTGAAGGTTATGCTAAGTTAAATAAAGGAAAATGTACAGGGAACCAACAGTGAAGGGAAGGAAACGGACTCACTTCAATGGTTTGGAACAAAAGGAAGAAATAAACATTCAACTGGAACAGAATGAAGAAAAAAGAATTCCAAAAAATGAGGAGAGGGTTAGGAACCTCTGGGACAACTTTAAATGTTCCAACATCCAAATCATAGGGGTGCCAGAAGGAGAAGAGAAAGAGTAAGAAATCGAAAGCTTATTTGAAAAATGATGAAGAACTTTTCCAATCTGGCAAAGGAAACAGACTTCCAGGAAGTCTAGGAGGCCCAGAAAGTCCCAAAGAAATTGGACCCAAGGAGGAACACACCAAGACACATCATAATTAATTACCTGAGGTTAAAGATGAGAAAAGAATCTTAAAGGAAGCAAGAGAAAAGGAGATAGTCACCTACAAAGGAGTTCCCATAAGACTTTCAGCTGATTTCTCAAAAGAAACCTTACAGGCAAGAAGGAGCTGGAAAGAAGTATTTGAAGTCATTAAAGTCAAGGACCTACATCCAAGATTACTCTATCCAGCAAAGCTTTCATTTAGAATGGAAGGGCAGATAAAGTGCTTCCCAGATAAGGTCAAGTTAAGGAGTTCATCATCACCAAGCCCTTATTATAGGAAATGTTAAAAGGACTTATCTAAGAAAAAGAAGAAGATCAAGACTATGAGTAGTAAAATGACAACGAACTCACAACTATCAACAACTGAACCTAAAAAAACAAAAACAAAAGCAGCCCTGGCTGGTGTGGCTCAGTGGATTGAGCACCAGCCTGCAAACCAAAGGGTCAATGGTTTGATTCCCAGTCAGGGCACATGCCTGGATTGTGGGCCAGGGACCAGTAGGGGGCCTGCAAGAGGCAGCCACACATTGATGTTTCTCTCCCTTTCCTTCTCCCTCCCTTCCCCTCTCTCTAAAAATAAATAAATAAAATCTTAAAAGAAAGCAAAAACTAAGCAAATAACTAGAACAGGAACAGAATCACAGAAATGGAAATCACAGGGAGGGTTATCAGCAGGGAGGGGGAAGAGGAAGAGGAGGGGGAGAATGGAGGGAAAGGCACAAGGAATAAGAAGCATAAATGGTAGGTACAAAATAGACAGGAGGAGGTTAAGAATAGTATAGGGAATGGAAAAGCCAAAGAACTTATATGTGCAACCCATGGACATGAACTAAGTGGGGTGGGAGCACTGGTTAGAGGCAGGGTGCAGGGCAGAAGGGAATAAAGGGGGAAAAATTGGGACAACTGTAATAACATAATCAATAAAATATGCTTTAAAAAGATCCTTTATTTGTGTAAGGAACTTTTTCTTAACTGTCCATGTTAAAAAAAAACACGTCTGTACGTGTTTAATTTGGTGGAGAAAGGTCTCCTGTACAACAGCATGCCTTGCAAGGATTCTAGCAGCAGAACAAAGGGATTTGATTCCTTTGCTGTGGGAGGAGCCCCAGACATCACTACTCCTGAGGTCCTTGAAGTGGTTTGTATTAGAGCTTCGCTGCCGATGACTCGATGCTCATCAGAATGATCTGCATGTCCCAAAAGGACCTCAAGCCACCAGTATCCTGGCAGGTGATTTGGGCTGGAATTGACCCTGATGGCCTGGAGAACCGGAAGCATCACAAACGTCCTCCCTCCTTGATAGATCTGCTCTTTCATTTCATATCAAACTAGCAAGAGCCACAAGTAATCACTCCAAGGCAAGAAATGGACTTTGGGGGTCAAGCCCTCTGGGATCTGGATGGACATGGGTGGGCTGTGTGGGAAGGCTCTAGGATGTTCAGGGCACTCCAAGATTCGTCCTCTTTCAGGCTGGCCATAGTCTCCTGCTGGCTGACAAGGGGCAGCACATTTCAGGGATGAAGGACGTTTCAGTTTGGAACTACATATTTTTTCTTGAGAGCAAACCATTTTCTAAGTATGTATCACTGGAATCACAAATGGGAAAATTTGACTTGTTTTGTGGCAATAAATTTTAGAGTTTTTGTCAGGGACATTTTATTTTACTGTCATTTACCCTCCATGATTGTTCCCATTTTAATGAATTTTATGGTTTCTGGGATTTTTTAAATTAAAATAAAATTAACTGGAAGAGGTAGTTAAAAAGAAAGCTACAACTGTGTAGTATGTTTGTGTGTGTGAAGATGAAAGTTGCTGCTACCCAACTGGTAAAATACAGGCTCTGTGAATCAGACTGGCACAGGTTAGACCCAGCATTTATTAACTAAGTGATTGGGAGCAAATTGAAAACTGATGACTTTAGCTTTTTTCATCTGTAAAATGGTACAGTCTTAACTGTTTAGCACTAACAGGCAGAAGAGGTATTCAATAAATGACAACTTTTGTTACTATAATCAAAGTTCAGAAAAAAATGATGGAACTCTTGGGCCACTCCCATAGTTGTGGATATTCCTTAGCTTTTTGTCATTTCATCCATTTGGCTAGTGAATCTTAACACCTGTTCACCTCCATCTCAGGCCTCCAGATTTTGAGATGTGTGGAGATCTCACGTCGCAGGTATTGAAATGGGGCGCCCAGACCCTTGGGTCATGGAGGTGAGGGTCGGCCGATCTGTTGTGCACACCTGCATCGCAGTTTTTAAATTGGTCATTTTTAACATCTAATAGTGCTGCTGCACAAGATAACTGGGAGTTGAAAGTTATACTCACTTTTCAAGTTAAATTAGTAAGAAAGAGTACCCATTGTCTGAACTTTTCTTCCAGGCAGGAAGAGCCCCAGGAAGTGAGTCCTGGACAGGAATTCTGGGAGTCTGGGCTGAAGAGGCCAAGCAAAGTCAAACACACATGTATGTGCACACGTGTGCACAAAATGCACGCACACACAGTACAATTTTTATACCAAATTCTACTGGAGAGTAAAGAACTTCTCAAAATTATGTGTTTCTCAATAGCTGAATCTCACTACTTAACACCCAAATTCACAACAACTGACTGGAATTTGGTGGGGTGGATCCCAGACATGGGTGTTTTTGGAAAAGCTCCCTCTATGATACCTCTGAATATCCATATTTGAGACCACTGCGCCCGAAGTATTTTAAATTGAACTTACTTTTGATAAGCTGGTGGCTACTTACACTGAACAGTCAAGACTTCCACCACTTTACTTGCTCCTTCAGTGTTTGCTTTCCCCGTTGTTGCTTCTGCCGTCCTATCCCCTCCCTCCTTCTCTCTCCTGTGTTCTAGTTTGGATCTTCCTAAGGATGTTTATAAGAACTGGGGAAGCTGCTAACCAAACTTGTTAGAATTGTGGTTCACGATCATTCTACTTATTTGCTAGTGGCTTTTGGTCTTCTAAACTTCAAGTTTCAAGGTCACCAATTATTAAAATGTTATGGTTCTTAGGTCACAGGTTTTGAGAACTGGGAACCCAGAAACGTAAATCCTGGGGAAGAGGGGGGCTGGTTAGTACACTGCAGCCTCAGGATTTATAAATTGTAGAGTCTGAGCAAGAGCCCCAGGAAGTCTGCTGGGCATCGGAAGGCAGAACCGAAACACCCCAGAGCCCTGGAAACCTGTGTTTTAATACTGGCGCTCTCATTGGCTAGTATTTTACTTCCCTGGACCTCTCGTTCTTCAAAATAAGGAAGATGGACTAGATGGCTTACAAAACTAAGATATTTTAAACAGAAGCTCATATAAAACGATGTAACAATTATATCTGTACCTACCACACCCTCGAATAACTCCTATTACTTTGCCATATTTGCTTCTTTATATGTCTTAAGATACCTTTAAAACTTCTTCTGAGTACCCTTCCCTAATCCTATTCTCCACTCTTTACCCCCAGAAATCATCATTATCTCATTCTTGAGGTCTGTCATTCCCACATGTATTTACTACATCATAATGACACCTGCCACCAACAATGTATTGCATCATTTTACTTATTTTTACACTTGAAATGGATGGTATGACTATTCTTAGCCTTCTTCAATTTTCTTTTTAAAATTTAATCTCATATATATTTTAAATATGTTTATTGGTTTTAGAGAGGAAGGGGGAGAGATAGACAGAGAGAGAGAGAAACATGGATGTGAGAGAGAAACATGGACTGGCTGCCTCAACTGGGGATCAAACCCGCAACCTTCTGTTGTACGAATCGATGCTCCAACCAACTGAGCCACACCAGCCGGGGCTGATCTCACGTGTTGAGATTAATCCATTTTGATGCCTGTGGCTCTGGTTCATTCTCTACAATGTCCCAGGAGATGAATATACCACTTACAGATATTCTCCTAATAATGACTCCAAAGTTGTTCAGCATAGAGAAATTTTAAGGTGTCGTCCAGTTTGAACCTTCTAGAATTTGGTATAAAAGTGTGATTTTTCTGAAGAAGTTTTGTAGCAACATCTTTGTTTTTCCTGTTGTTCTCAGGTGCCCACTTGGGCAAACCAGACCTTGTGGGTGTGGGTGAGGCCACCAGAAGCCCGCTCATGGACCAGTGGGCCACCCTGTGTTTAGTGAGCACCGGAGTGGCCCTATTCCCGGGGGCTAAAAGCACAGACTTTGGAACCAGTTTGACTTTGTTTTGCATCCTAACTTTTCCACCTGTGATTGAAGACCTTGAGCAAATTACGTAACCGCTCTGATCCTAACTTTCTTTATCTAGAAAATGGGGAAAACAATTTCTACTGTGAATGGTCATGAGGATTAAAAGATAATGTGTGTCAAAGTACTAGGAAGCATGACTGCCACCTAGCAAACACTGGATAGAGTGATAGGGTGGGTATATGTAATGTGTGTGTGTGTGTGTGTGTGTGTGTGTGTGTGTGTGTGTGAGAAAGAGAAAGTGAGAACGAATGCATGGACCGGTGCCTATGTTTTCTGTACTCTCCCTCAACATAATGCCTGGCACATGGTTTATACTTAATACATATTTGCTAAAAAAGAGTAAGTTTCTCACAAAATTAAATATCCTCTTACTACATATGATCTAGCAATTGTACTACTTGGTATTTATGCAAAGGAGTTGAAAATCCTATGTTCACACCAAAACCTGTGTGCAGATATTTATATCACTTTATTCATAATCACCAAAGCTTGAAAGCAACCAAGATGAATGGATAAACTTGCTACATCCAGACAGTAGAATATTTTTTAGAGCCAAAAAGAAATGGGCTATCAAACCATGAGAAAACTTGGAAGAACCTTAAATGTATATTACTAAGTGACAGAAGCAAATCTGAAAAAGACTACATACCATACGATCCCAACTGTATGACATTCTGGAAGACCTGTGGAGACAGTAAAAAGATCAGTGGCTGGCAGGGGTGAAAGGAAGGTGGTAGAAAGGAGTGGGCAAAGCGCGGAGGATTTTTGGAGCGGTGAAAATACTGTGTCTGATACTGCGGTGATGCATCCATGCCGTCATACAGCTCTCCAAACCTGTAGAATGTGCAACACCAAGAGTAAACTCTAATAGCACCTAGGAGCTTCGGGTGATTATGATGTGTCGATGCAGGTTTATCAATTGTGGCAAATGTACCATTCTGGTGGGGGATGTTGGTAATGAGGGGGGCTACGCATATGTGGATGTGGGAGGCATGTGGGTAACCTCTTCCCTTTGATTTTGTTATCAACCTGAAAGTACTCCAAGATGTAGTTCAATTAAAAAAAAAGAATAAGCAAGCCTGTGCGTATATAAGCTGGACTATTGGAAGATGCGTTTCCCGGTGGCATCGGAGGAAGTGTCATCTATGAAAGGACACAGAGGTCTTTTTTAGCAGTTCCTGTTAGTAAAGGGTGACTCAGAAAAGTTGAGAGGATTTTTGTTGAAGATCAAATATTCTGTCATGCAAATCAGTCACTTCTTTTCGTCCCCCAAAATAATCTTGGTGAAGTTTTAGGCAAATAATCATCCCAGAAGCAGCCTGCAGCTCAGATATTACCTACAATTTCCTATTTGTCAACTGTCGCAGTTCCCTGCCCTAATTGCTCCATCCTGTGTGCTCAGAGTTCATTCTCTAGACAGCCTGACTTCTTAAGTGAATGTTCGCGTTTACACTAGAGCAGCAGGCACTTCCTGGCTGGCTTCTTCCAGACAAGGGGCCTCTGTTCGCCTTGGGACTGGGGAGGAAGCGGCCTCTGACTGTCCCAGCTCGGGAGCGACAGAGGAGCCCGGCCCTGGGACAGCAGACTTTACATACATATTTTTGAACAGTGGATGGGAAGCAAACCAGTAGGTTATGATAGTGCCAGCTTTTTTAAAAGCAGCACTCAGCAACAGCGTTTACAGGTCTAGTGTTTAAGAAAACAAAATTGCCTACCTACCAGGAATTCCTTTTAAGTGGTTTGCAAAGGTGTGTCATTTCTAAATAAAGAGCTTTTGACAGGAGCTCCTGCTAAATAATGGTGGAGGATTGTTATGGTTCTGTTTTACTTTGGAGGTTGTGTTTATATCCTGCTCCCAGCCTTTAAAAATACTGTATATACATTGGAGATTGTACTAGTTTACTTGGCTCCCATTAAAAAAAATAAGATAAAGAAGATGAAGAAAACTAGTCTTTCTGCTTGACTCATTAGTTAGGAAATTGAGTGTGGTGGGTGTGTGGTCGTTAGTTTGCTCAGTTTCAATGGATTCAAATCCCTGCTTTGAATCAGCTCTGGTCTGCCTTGGGGGTCAAATTGGGGCCTTTTGTTAGGGGCCGTCCAGAGTGGCAGGAGAGCCAGGGAGGTGGAGGAATGACAAGTATTACAGGATTGTAGGTTGCTATTGTCTCACAAGCAAGCTTGCACAACCCAGACTTTCTTCTGTTGAGAGGAAGCTGGATAAAGGGAGAGGGCTCTGCGGACCGGGCGGAGGGAGGAGGCAAGAGGAGAGGCGAGAAAGGCGGGTGCAGCCATTTCGGCGAGTTTCTCACTGCTCCCCGCCCCCACCCCACTCACCCATCGCCTTCCTGCTGACCCAGGGAGAGAATATAAATGACATGCTTCGCCTGTACAGAACACTAACTGGCAGTGGCCTGCTTGAGCTGAGGCCATTTTCTAAGGAGCTCACTAATCAGAAGTGACTGAGGCTCTGAAGAGAATGCAGCCCAGCCCGGGTTCCACCCTCAATGCTAATGAAGAAGGCAGTGAGGTGGATAATTAAGGGCAGTGATGTGAATAATTCCACAATGATAATCCGAAGGTAATGAAATGCATTATGAGTTTTGGGGGCAGCAGATTTCCTTTACCAGCCAAGGCTGCTTTTTGATAAAATGAGCCTACCTTTTCTAAGCACATACCAATGACTCTGGAAGGAGCGGGCTTGGGGGTTGTAGGGGGAGCCTCCCTGGACTAAGAATCCATGCAGCCATTAGAAAACGTTTAGGAAGCTGCATTCCCATACAAAGAGACAATTATGGTATGATTTTAAGTGCAAAAATAAAGAAGCATGCAAAGTGAATATTTTGGGCAACCACAGCGATGTATAAAACAAACAAAACTGATATCACACAAAACTTTATATGCATAGAAAAAAGACTGGAAGGAAACACATCAGAATGTTACATTACCTGAGCAGTGGGACCGTTGGTGATGTCTTTTATTCTTCATTCTATTATTACTTTCTAAACTTTCTTATATTAATTTGTATTACTTTCATAATGAAAAACATGAGCACACTGAAAAAAAAAAAGTTTAGTTTGGCAGAGCTCTTCCCCAGAAGAGACTGAGAAGAACTCGACGTAATGCCCACTCTGACTGATGGGGGTGGGCACGGAGTCCAGGCCCGTGAGACCTCCCTGTGGCAGTGGTGAGGGGCCCGCAGCCCTCTTCCGGTTGGGGATATTTCCTCCATCAGATTCAGACTGTGTGAATCTCCCTGGCCCTGCTTCTCCCACAGCTTAAGAAATGCTTTCAGATGCAGAAACTTTTTGGCTACGTGTTATCCATAGGGTATGACCCATTTCTACCATTTTTGGTACCTCCTGGAACCTCCTCCTAATAATGTTTCTTTCCCAAGTCTTGTAGTTTTTGAACTAGTTACAAAAATAACATTAACACCATCACATTAAATGGACTCCTTACTTCACTAAGTCATGGCACTGGCCTGCCTGTGGGTTTCATGGCCAGTACCTGGGAGGAAATGACCAATGACTTCCCTCTCTTACTGCTGAGACTAACACGAGAGACTTGGTAGCAAACTCTTTATTTCATAAAGATTTTTAATTAATGATGGTCATCTGCCACCTCAAAATAGAATTCATACTTCTTTCTACAAATGTTTGGACTTTAAAACATAAAATCCTTAGGCACTCTTTGAATCTTCCTTCTCACCCTGTTGCTTTTGGTACTGGATCTGCCGGATTTTGATGCTGCGCTCGGCGTGGCCTTGCTGAGGTTTGGGTGGGGGTTGTAACTGTGCATTGCCGGAGGGTTAAGTTCCCTCTGTCCTACTGAGTTGAGTTGATGGCAGCACAATTGCAACCTTGTGATAGCTAGCATCCAGATTTTCAAGTCTCGGCCTAATGGTTTAACATACATGTTTGTTCTAATGTGTAGTCATTTCACAGTTCCATATTCTATTGTCTGCCCTAAAAAATGAGGACAATGATAGCTGGAAACGTATTAAGAGAATGGAATGAAATGTGTATGAAGTGATCAGTACAGTGTTCAGCAGCTAGACTCTGTCCTGGACCCATCAAGCAGGTGCCTGCAAGTTATAACGCTCCCCGCAGGGAGGCGGGAGTCTGCCTGTCGTACCCACGGCCGCTTCTGAATGCTTCCTTATGAAGTACCTTATACACTGAATTTCCTTAGGAAGTACCAAGACTGTAACACAGGGCTGTTTATCTTTTGTTTTGGGGGTTTGGTTTTGGGGGATGATAGGTCAAAAACTTCTTTGTCGGGGACAAGTATAAAACTTGGGGCATGCAGGATACAAAATTGGAAACTGTCATAAAAGGAAAATTCCAAAATAGAAACATAAAAGGACTTTACTATTTCTCTTTTGAAACATGTGATACCCCGTGTGCAGCAGGAATTCTGTCTTTGGTGTCCCGTTACATTTCCCCAGGATGCATTGAGCAGATACCTTAGAGCAAGGCTTCAGTTTTCCCAAATAGGATTTTTTATACTAAAAAAAGAAATGATATATTAACCCTCCCTTAGTTAAATGGATTGCTATTTTTGCTTTTAAGTAATTATTTTTAAATGGTGAAAACTTTTATTCTAGTGCCCCTGAAATTGACTGTGGGAGTAAAAAGTTTCTGCATTAGTCTCGGCTCGTATGGCTCAGTGGATTGAGTGCTGGCCTGTGAACCAAAGGGTCATCAGGCCGATTCTCAGTCAGGGCACATGCCTGGGTTGTAGTCCAGGTCCCTGGTTGGGGGTGTGCAAGAGGCAACTATCTGGTGTTTCTCTCACACATTGATGTTTCTCTCCCTCTCTTCCTCCCTCCCTCCCCCTCTCTCTGAAAATAAATAAATCTTTTTTTAAAAAAAGTTTCTGCATTAACAAAGTTTATATAAATTACACAAATTACAATTTTCAGAAAAACCAAAGTGCACATTCTGCATAGACCTAAGATATCCCCAAACAACATAATAATATTTGCACAAGGTCACTGAATGTCATGACTATTAGTAACAAATGAAAAAAGCTTGTCTGTGGCAGACTAAGCAAACATTTCAGTTTTTGGTATTCTGTGAGCCCAAGATTGTAAAATTACTTTGACTCTATGAAAGCTTTAATGACACAGAGATTTTTGTGTAGGAACTCTTGTGCTCCGGGTAGGTACATCACCTACTTTTTATACGTGAAATTAATGCAGATGTTTGTGAGAGGTTGCGTAAAACTATTGCCTTTACAAAAATGGCCCAAAGGTGAATTCCGCAGTCAATGCACACGCGCACTTCATTCAAACCTTCAACAATGAAAGGTATATGAACTGAGTAAGAATATTAATTTCCATGGCAGCTGTTCAGTACAAGAATCCCATAAGTTACACCAGAATGGGCAGATATTACCAAGAAAAATTCCACTGAGAACGCTGAGACAGGTAACAGGACAGCCATGTCTGTACTCCCTTCGGCCACTGCAGGTTGGACTGGAGAGGCCACTGGATCTGCGGACAGTCATTCCATAGGCTGCTTACTGGCTTATGGAAAGTTACAACCATCTCTGCCTCTCTAGAATAACAGCGGCTCCCTTCCCACCCACTCTCGCAGTGAGCTGAAACTCATGATGTGCTTGGAGAGTCTGTTAGCAGCAACCAAGTCAGAGGGCAGCCGAATCATTGAAGGTGGAGATAGCTTTTGCCTGCTCAGCATTTTCCCCTTCTATTCACTTTCTTCTGCAAACAGACCCCGACCTTCTGGCCCTAGCTACCCAAGCAAGGTCAGAGGCCTTCCTCAGCTTTTTCTGAGTAGGTTCTCTTTCTCTTCCGGGAGGGAGACTCTATGGACCCTGGCTTCATAAATAGACGCCTGCAGGGGCCAGACAGGTAACTTCAGTGGGAAGCCACAAATGTAAAAAAAAACGGAGGGGGGGGGATTGCTGGTTAGGGGTTGTCTGCCAAAGGCAGTCAAAATAAAAGAGAATTGACAGTTGTCCTGGTTAATAAAACAAATAAGGTGTTTTTCTTTTTCTTTTTTCTTTTTTTACCAGCTTATTGAGATATAACTGGCACATGCCAGGGCAGAAGTTTAAGATATATGACATAATGATCTGATTTGCATATGAGTAAATGAAGTATCCAGGTGGCTCTGGCTGGGGGCTTGCCACCCCCAGGTGATGTCAGCTCAGAAGCCTGGGCCTCATTCACCCACCCATTTGGAATGTCACATTTTATAACATCACATTTACAGTATCACTTCTGCCATTCTGTGCTGGTAACTGGCTGGTCACAGGACAGCCCAGATCTGAGGGAGGGGGCGGGAATTAATCACACCTTGATGGGAAGATTGTCAAAGAATTTGTTGCCATCTTAAATCCACCACCATCATCAAGGGAATCTTTTTTTTAAAATTTTTGTTCAAGGACAGTTGTCTCCATTTCCCCGCCCCCATCAAGGTGATCTTGAAGGGAGAAAGAAGAACCAAACCAAAGGCTGAAGGAACTACGTAGAAGGACGGCTTCGCCTTTTCCGTGCGTTCAGCATTAAGGTGTGCGGTTGTGGCTCAGCGACTGGGGAGGGAGGTGAGAACCTGGGAGACGTTTCAGAGGGAGGAGGACCCTACAGAGATGATTTCAATGTTGGGAAGTGAAATCTGTACTGAAGGATTAAAAGAAGTGGGACTGGTGTGGCCTGAAGCAGGGAAGGCAGAGGAATAGCTGCATAATCATCTTCAAATATTATGAGGGTTACAATGAAAAGAATGCATGACTATCAGAAGCTGAGCATAAAATTGGCCTGGAAACTAAAGAATTTCCCACCAAGAAATGGGCACCTCTGTGACCTGAAAGTTATTACCTTTCTGAAGCTGTTTGAAAGAGAATACATTTTTTTCTTTTAAAGTTAGTTTTCAATTACAGTTTACACTCAATATTATTTTGTATTAGTTTCAGCTATACATTATAGCTGAAAAAAATCATGTAGCTAAAGGATATGATTGTGGTTTGACAATCACATACTTTACAAAGTGTTTCCCTCAATGTTTTCAGTACCCACCTGACACCACAGTTATTACAATATTATTGACTGTATTCCCTAAGCTGTGCCTTACATTCCTGTGATATTTTGTCACTACCAATTTGTAGTTCTTAATCCTTTCACTTTTTCCACTCATTCTTCCAACCTCCCTCCCCTCTGACAACCATCAGTCTGTTTCAATTTTGTTTGCTCATTTAGTTTGTTCTTTAGATTCCACATATAAGTGAAATTATATGGTATTTGTTTCTCTCTGATGAACTTCTGTCACTGAGCATAATACCCTCTAGGTCTATCCATGCTGTTGCAAGTGGTAAGATCTCATTCTCTTTTTATGGCTGAGTAATATTCCATTGTGCATATATGTATCACGGCTTTTTTATCCACTTGTCTATCGATGGGCACTTGGGTTGCTTTCATATCTTGGCTATTATATAAATAATGCTACAATAAACATAGGGGTGCATATATCCTTTTGAACTAGTATTTTGGGTTAGAGGACACATTTTATGTGCCTATAAGGAGCTTAAGATTTGTTTTATGGAAGATAAAATGGTAGACCAGATTGTCTCTTGTTTTGATATCAGCACGTTGTTCAGAGGTACGTTACATAAAACAGATGAGGGCGTGGTCACAGCTGCATGTGCTCTCCCCTCCCCTATCTCCCCCGGGGGGCCCCAAGGTCACTGTATGGGACACAAGAAATCTGCTGAAGATGTTTGAAAAGAATTAAAATCAATAGAGTTTCCTAACTGTTTTGTAAAAGCTGTGAGTGCTTGGAGTTTTTTGTTTTTTGTTTTTAATGGAAGTTAGACCTTGAAGTGGTTTGTGAAATTGCTGAATTCTTTTCATGGTTCAAATTTGTGAAATTTCTGAGTTCAAATTTCTGAACTCAGGTTCTCTTTTTGGAGTGTATTGTTAAATGGCATGCTTATATTTACTCTTCTTCTTTATAATTTACATTTTATATTTTAACTACAGTGTACATTCAATATTAGATTTACTCTTTAGTAGCAATTTGTTGCTAAGTGTACTGAAGTATAAGGAAAGCAATGGCTAAAATTTTTTATCTTTCAGTGAATGTATTTCATTTGTTTGAATGAAGTTCTAGTAAATGAAATCAACAGTTTCATTTCAACAATAGTCAATAAAATTAAGGGTTTACTTTGCTAACTCTTAAATAAAATCTTCGCAAAAGAGAGTAAATTTTATAACCAGCAAAACTGTCATCCCAATGTCACTGTCCTGAGAGTTTCATTAATACTCCATTCACGCCATAATTCTTTCTACACAAAAGGATAAAATGTATTCTAGCACCATTTTAATACACACATATTATTATAACTTTTAATTTGGTAAATGTTACATAAAAATTTAAATATTTAAACATTTCATGGTTGACACAACTTCTAGTTTCAAGATGGTCCATCGATCACCTGCTGCATCTCTCCCAGTCACACGAAAGCCATGTAATTAGTAGAAAATATATTGAAAAAAACTGTACAACTGCACTGAAAATCGAGTACAGTCAGATTAGAGTTTTTATAATCCAGCTATGTTTTCTTTTTTTACAAGAAATATCTTAAACCTAAATAACGGAAAAATAAAAAATACAAGGATGGAGTAAAACTTACTAAGCAAATGCTAACAAAAAGAGACTATAGCAATATTAATATCGGAAAAATAGAATGAAGTTGAAAGGGACAATATTCGACAAAAAAGAATTCAAGGGTTAAAGAGTCTTTTGTAGTGGTAGAACGGACAGCTACCGACATACACGGCGGCATGAGCTTGTAGGCACCCGATGATGCAGCTCTGCCCAGCAGACAGGTTTGAAGACATATGTTGTAGTCTTTCCTGTCTGTGGTTACAAAACAGCCAGCAAAACAAAATTGAAAAGAACCTAAAAGTCCATCAGCTGGTGATTTGGCTAAACAAGCTGTGGAGTACTCTTTGAAATACAAGGGGTGAAGTAATCTTGCCCCAGTGATGGAAACAGAGTTGGCTCTGGTGTGCGTAGTCTGCCAACTTTGCTCTGCATGTATCTTGTACTCGACGATCTAAAGAGATGACTCCCTGGTGTGTGGTAGTTGTGCTAAGCTAACAAACGCCAGAGCTCAGTGACTTAATGCAATCAAGGTTTATGTCTTATTTACATCGTAGTTTCTTTCACCTAGCAGCTCCACCGTTCCCCACTGGATCCCTACTGGATCCTCAGCACTGGGGTAGATAGAAGATGAAAGAAGAGAGAAATGGCATGCAGGATTGTATGGAAGGCCATATGGGCCAAGACTTGGGGTGCTGAAGACGCTTTTGACATACATTCAATTGACCAGAACTCAGTCACATGGTCACAGCTAACTGCAAGGAAGGCTGGGAATTGCAGTCCAGCTCTGTGTCCAGGAAGAAGAGGAAAACAATTTGGTGGGCCTATTTTTAAGTACCAGCAGCTTATTTAGAAAGTCACAGAGATAAAAGAAGTGAGCCATGGAAGAAGTGAGCCTGCCGGGCTGCGTAGGCTCAGGTTTGTGGGCATCTGGCTAGCCTCTGGCCTACAGTGCATGGAATGAAACTGTTCCATCACATTGAAATTGAACGATTTCATTTGGTATGTTTACCACTTCTCTCCAAAACCTCGTTCCCATTTGTAACAGACTTATTAATGCAATGTTTTTCTTACTGAATACAGCTTGAGCATTATTAGTATTTCATGTTTCTCATTATTCAGAATTCTCCCAGTTTTGCTCTTGTTATTTCCAGATATTCTGTTCTTTCTTCAAAGTTCTCTACCTTCTACCTTACAGACAGAATCCATTTGATCTCTCTTCCAATGCCTCAGTAGAAGTTTTTCTGTGTTTCTTAAGAGTTTTCATATGTGGATCAGGTATTTTTATGCATCTTAAAACTTCTAAACTTTGCAATAAGTGGATAGACATTTAAAAATACACACAATTATTAATTAAATAAAACCTTAGAAGTGTATACAATTCTTAGAAACACTTTAATGTACTATATTAAGTTCAAAGTAGGTAAACTGTATTTGATATTATGAGCTGTAAAAATTATGAGCTTAATTTTAAAAAGATTAAGTAAATAAATGCTCAGAAACAATAATTCTTGAGAAACAATCACTATGTGCCTTTCAACTGTCACTGTTAATGTTTAAAAGTTAACGAACATGACTTTCATGTGATCCGGCATGATTAAGTAAAAACCACACCTAACTGAACCTTGGGGAAACATCCTTGAACATTTCACATATATTGATATTATTTTTTCTATTGTCATTACCGTCAAGATCAACAAGGTGCTTAGAGACATATTAAGCCACAGCTGTTGCAATTAATTGTACCCTTACAGCCCCAAGAGACAAGCCCCAGCAGCGGTGACCAGCTTAGTCCTAAGGAGTGATGGGTCCTAACAAGGAAGCCTTGGCAGGAGTGCTCTATAGGTCCCTCCCCAAAGACAATCGGTAGCTTGATTAGGTGGGGCTGGGCCAAGCCTGCCCAGGGGCAGGGCAGGGCAGGGCTGGGCAGGGCTGGGCTGGGCTGGGATTGGGGTTGGGGCAGGGCTGGGACTGGGGCTGGGCTGGGCTGGGCGGTGGCAGTCTGGGTGGTATGGGGCTTTCATTGGCTTGGCTGCACCCCACTCAATTACTCTCGCTAGGTGACTCAACTTTAAGTGAAGTGAAGCAGTCTGGGAACCACAAACAGGGCAACTGATAATTAGCTACCATTTTACAAGAATGGGTCTTAGGGTCATCAATTAGCGTTTGATAGGACAGAGAGACAGTCTCACTATCAGAGAAGGCAGTGAGTGGAGGTGGCGGCTCTTCCATGAAGACCGAGTGCTGTCGTTAGATTTTGCTGGAAATCAAGACCCTTGTCTGCCTGAAATCTGATCAACATTTTACTCCTCACATCATGTCATACAAATGATGTGTAGTATCTTAATTCTGTTCAAAAATTTTGTTTAAATGACCTGTTTTATGGCTTGCTCCGAAGCCAGAATTAGACTCTTAGGTGCTGTTACGAAAAGAATTCTGGGCAGAATTAAATCTAATCCAGCCATTTGATTATCTGCTGGATCTAAGTACATCTTCCTCACATTGTTCTTGCTTCAGTGGGATAATTAATGAGTAATTCCACTAGGTGTTTGTGGAAAACAAGGTTTGGGGTGATCCCGTGCCAAACAAGTTCCAAAATGAAAGAGCTGATCATTTTATGATCTGCCTCGTGGTAAATGTAAACTTTGTTTTAATGTAGCCAAGAACCTGGGGCAAAGAAGAAAATGTGGTGTGTCAGGTGGAGATATCAGCAAACAGTTATGTGCCAAGCCCTGGGGGAAGGGAGAGAGAGGGTCGGGGAGTGCCCTCATGTACTGGGAGGTTGGTCTTAAACAGGATTTCTTTGTGACATTTCCTTTTTTTTTTTTTAAGATTTTATTTATTTATTTTTAGATAGGAGAGGAGAAGGAGAAAGGGAGGTAGAGAAACATCAATGTGTGGTTGCCTCTCACACGCCTCCTACTAGGGACCTGGCCCACAACCCAGGCATGTGTCCTGACTGGGAATTTAACCAGCGACCCTTAGTTCGCAGGCTGGTGCTCAGCCCACTGAGCCACACCAGCCAGGGATCTTTGTGACATTTCTTTCTGGGTGGAGTCTGTTTGCTCTGACTCTTGATATGACACAGTCCTTCAGCTCCCATTAAATAGGTTATTGCTAAAAATCAGCAAAAACAGAAACCACTCTAGGTTGAAAAAGGAGAGAGGGACAGGAAATTTGGGTTGGTCTTATGGAACTCCAGCTGCTCCCAATGTTCTCTGTGCCAATTTAGAAAGAGACTGCAATCAAAACGCTGTGAATATGAACCTAAGACGAGAACGTGCACAGGATCACCCACCTGGCTTTAAAGTTACCCGATATACATTATCCAGCAAGGCAGCGCAACATGCAGAGGAGGAGGCTGTGCACCAAACGCTAAGTGATGGAGTGGAATACGGAGAAGCTAGGGTTGGCTGAACAAGGACATTTTCTGACTTCTTGTCTTTTGGGGACACTGGGGTAGGAGTGGGTGGGGGAGAGGGGTCATGAATCAGGATTTGGCTGGTCAGGCTCTGAGTCACTTGTCTTCTGTAGATAGTCCCCGAGTGCCTGGGGACAGGGAAGCCACATTTCCAAACTTTCCAACTATCAGCATCTGGGTGTTAACTGGTTGTCTTTCCTTAAACACCAATTAAAGGGAATCTTTGCAGCCTCTTCTGTTTTAGAGTCATCAAAGTAGTAGTTAGCAGTTTAGGTGTTATAAGATACTGGCTATATATATATATATATATGTCTCAAAGGCTTTACAGGGCCTTTTAATGTTCTCACCAAATCACTCAAGATTGTATCGGCACTAAGTATGTCATCAACACAAAGGTCCTTAGCGTCAACCATGAATAATCTGATTAACAACATAATGTATGGCCTGCTGGCACATGGGGAGCTTCATCAGCCTGACTCCTCAGGTAGCTTCCTGGGAGGGGCCAGCTTAAACACCCTCCAAGATGGCCTCAGTCTTGCCTAAGACTTTTCACTGGCAAGGAGCATGAGACTGAGAGCACGTCAAAACTTAAGTCCTACTGTGAGGGAGAATTGAAGGATTTAAAATAATACTTTACATAGATTTTTATTCCATGATAGACAGGTGTATTTACTCCTTGAGAGAAAACCTCAGGGGTTGACGGAGCCAGCTAGCCTGTCCCTCTCTCCCTCCAGCCACAGAGGGGGCGTGGATGACGGTGGTGGTAGAGGAGGGGGTCATAATACCTGCCACTGTTTTCTCTAACCTCTGGGGTCACCCTGACCTCCAAACCACCTTGGTGCAAGAGAAGTCAAATCCCTATGCCCCGTAAAAATCTGCCAAAGAGGCTTTTACTAAGCAAATGCGGATAAACACGCCAACTTCTTTTCAACTTTCCAGAACAGAAAGGTGAACACAACTACGAAGGTGAACACATTTACAGGGGCCAGATCCTAGACGCTAACACAACCAGTGGGCAGAGCTCACCTGGCCCCCATTGCAGAGCTCTTCCCCCCAGCCGTACACACACCCCCGTTCCTTCCTTCTTTCCCTCGCGTTTTCATTCTTCCAGCCTTTCCCTTCTTCTCACCGCCTTCCTTTATCTCTCCCTCCTGCCTCCCCTCATTCCATCAATGCACTCACCAAGTGTGTATTGAATTCCTGTGTTAGGCTGGTCTGTGCTGGGTGCTGGAGATATGGTGGCAAATGGTGCAGACACACCCCCCTCCTCTGACGTAGCCTCCAGGGCAGAAGGCATTGAACAGCCATTACGAGGGCGACGTGTGATGGGTTTGCAGCAAGGGGGTCACCGGAGTGAGGGCTCAGGGACAAGGCGCTCGTTTCCTTCCTGCCCTCCGCTCGAAGTTGTGAGAGTGAGAGGGGATGCAGGTAAAGTGCGTAGCACCGTGCGTGGTCCATGACGACACTGTGACTACTCAAACCAGCTTTGGGATGCCTCTTGGGGAGCGATCATCAGAGTTGGTTTCAAGTACTGTGGGAGGTCGTTTCCTTACTATTCTACCTTAACGTTGCTTGTCATGATTATCTGTTCGCCCTGGTGGATTCTTCTGCCTCTCTGAGACTGGGGTTCCCTGTAGGGCAAGGGCTGAAATGACCCTCTCTGAATCTCCAGAGCACCTACAACAATGCCCAGCACACATAATAACTGCTTAATAAATGTAGCTGGATCAAAATGAGTTAAATAATGAAAATGAATCCCAGAAAAAGACACCAGGCAGTCCAGCGAATGAGAAAATTTTATGGGAAGAAACTGGAACCTATTCAGCCATTCTGATATTACCTTTATGACCTTTTTCAGAGAATAAAAACAAACACACACATCTTTTCTCATCTTTTCCTCTGATATCAGGCAGAAAGGATTAATAAGAGAAAGAATATTTAGTTGGGGTTTTACTCCAAGGGATCCTTTTTAATTAAGTGGTGAGGCATTAATTAAAAATCTAATTAATCATAATAAGCTGTTGGTGTTGTGAGGTGCAGGTTTCTGAGAACATGGAGCTATAGGAACTCTGAGCGGCATGTAACAAAAATATCCTCAAGTCCTCCAAACAGGCAGCAAATCTCTAGAAAGGGAATCCTCCTGGTGAGCCAGTTTGGGATGACCTGTTACAGGGTGATACACAGAGATCAACTTACCGTGGAGCTAAGGAAGCTTAAACTTTGTGCTGTTCATGTACATAGGCCCTTTTAAAGTCATGGTAAGGGACCTCAGCATATGTAATATATAATATATATTATATATTATATAGTACTATAATAGTATATTTGGCTATATAGTTATTATTGTAAAATATATAATTTTAGATATTATAATAAATCCATTATGCATTATGTATGAAATATAAAATGATATTTTACATGTAATATATTGTATTGTATATTATATGTTATATATTTAGATTATTTCTAGTATTATATAATATTTATATATTACACATTTAACTATAATGTACTATCAATATAATTTGTAAAAGCCACAATGGTAAGATATTTGGAATGCCCTTCCTTTAAGAGGGCTCTTTTAAGCTTCAAGTCAAAAAAAGTTGGATTTCTCCTACTAAGAACATGTCCCCTAGAAAGGTCTATGTTGCAGGGTAGAGTCCAGGTGGAGTCACACTGACGGGGGTGACAGGGTTCATGGAGGGGCTTCCAGGGCTCCATGGACACCCTGAAATTGTATGCATATTGTATGTGTGTGTATATGTATACTTTTTTCTAGGAACAAAAATTCCACTCACAAAGATGGGAGGCTCTGAAATGGACATGACAGGGAACAGATTCTCTGTACTCTAGGGGATGGAACATAAATGGTGGAAGGAAATACAATTTACAAGCAAAATTATTCTGTGGAATCATTCTGTCTTTACCATGTCTTGTTTGAGTCCATGTCATGAGGCAGGTGCAGTAAGACAGACTGGGGGCAACCTCCAACTTGGTGGAGGCTGGGGGTTGGGGAGGAACGGTTCTGGAATTAACCTGGGGGTTGGAAGAAAGGCAGCTTCTAGAGCCACTTCTCAGGCTCTCTACATTTCAGGTTAACGGGCTCATGACACAGCAGAGCAGGCAGAGAGGGGCAGGGAGACACAGAACTGTGTCCCCTGGGGATCTTTTGTTACGGTATAAGCTGATGGGGGATTTCTAGATCTGGGCTCTGCATGAGATCACCTTCGTATCATGATTTCTCTCTATGCATAAAGGCCAGAACTGGGAATTGAAAGGATGAACTGGGAGAAACATATTTATAAAAATAGGATTGTTGGTAACAAGATAGTACCTACTGCCTAGAGATTCCTCTTACCTAGAGCTCGAAAATAAGTCTAGGTCTAGGGCCCAAGGAGGAAAGAACTCCACTGGGGTCATTCTCAGCCCCATCAGGAACAGGAGTTGGATCAACCTTAGACACAGAGGGTGAAGCTGGGACCAGTCCAGGAACTATGGCTGAGCTGAAACCACAAGTAAGGGCCAGACTGAGAAATGGGCCAGGGAGAGGGCTTCTTGGACTCCGAGGCAGGAGCCAGAAAGCTCATTGTTCATGGTTGGGGACAGGGCATGTTACTGGATCAGAACCAAACCTGTAGTCAGAAACCAGGTGCCTGTCTGTAGTTCCCACCTACATACCCACAAGAGCCAGGTGAGCCACTTCCCTGCCTGCACCTGCAAGACCTAGGCTGCTGGGCCCAGGGTCGGAAAGATGTACGGAGCTTCCGGCCTAGGGCAAACATTGGACTCTGAATCACATCCTCCTTGCTATTTCCTCGTCTGTTATACCTGGCCAGCACGACCAGCTCTTTCACCCCTTGCTGTTCAGACTCTCAGAACCCGGTGTTAGAACTCCCCCGATCCAACCTAATCCAAGCCCTAACACTTTGTCGCGGCGTTCCCAGTCCCAGCCTCTTGCACCCTTGCTGAGACCCTTCAATTCCATCTTTGTACCCACATCAGGAAATACGACCAGCCCCCAGTGCTTCACTCAGGGTAAGGGGTGAGGGTACCTAAGGTGAAAGAGAGTGGGGTACAGGCTGTGACTCAGATAATGTTAGAGAGGGAAATGCCCCTTTGTTTTCCCCCCGATAGTGTCACTAACGGGTTAATTCAAAATCCAAAAAGCCAAGGAGGTAGAGGAGCCTATCAGGAGGACACATTTTGTCACTCTCGGCCCCTGAGCAAAAGAATAAGGAACAAGTCATCAAGTATCTATAATATTCTGAGAACACCTATCACAAAAGTTTATCTACCCAGATCAAGTTCGTTCTGAAGACAGAGTTAGTTATAACTTATATAAATAGAGTCTATTCTGCTTCTCCACTATGGGGAATATGTGCTCAACCTGGGCAAGGGTTAACCATTTCAGGAGATTATATCAAGCTTGGGTTTACCTTTTAAAGAAGACGCTCGAGGGCATGTCTTAACTGTCACATTGCATTGTGAATTTAGAGTTTGGGTGTGGAAGCCCTGCCTACCTTCTTTATAATCTACACAGGTGTGGAGAGAATGTCAAAGCTAGTTCTAGAAGGTTTTTGAGAATTACCTCTGGGGGAAAAAAGAAAGAAAGCAATCCCACCTGAACAGATGCTAAGAGAAGTGAACTAAGTCCTCCTCCAACAATTGCCTTTAAATTGATTTTAAAATTCTAAAACCTTTCTCTTGCCCTCTGGCTCAAGAATGGGGACTTTCCCATTCCAAAGAATGATTTCAGATTTGATAAGCCCTGTTCTTTTCTGAAAGGGATTCTAATAGGGAGCTCACCCAGGGAAATTTGGGCATTATATTAGGCAGTTGAGCAGGACCCAGCATGGCTCTGTCTTGCAGCCTAGTTCTCTATATGTTCTCAGATGCTCTTTCCTGCTGTTGTACTAACTGAAAACTATGATTTCAGAGGGGAGAATGTAAAATGTGGTCATGTTAGCATTTGCTTCTCATCTATAGACGCGATTAAATTAATGAACTTAGTATCCTTTTTAATGAGATGATGCTGCTGCCTAATTGACTAAAGTTCATTGGGTATATACTTAGAGCTGTATTTTTTTAACAGTAATATTGAGGCTTGATTGTCATTACCACATGGGAAAAAAAATTCCTCCTTCTAAATGTCAATATTTGAGTCCTACTAATTTGAGCTAAAGGGGATTTATGCATTTAGCCTAAAGCATATTTTTTGTCTTGGCATTTTCAATAATTTGTGGCCAATGAATCATAAAAATGAAATCTTAAAACTCCCAAAGCCACCAGAAATCAAGCGAGGCATTTAGCAGATTTTACAGTAATTATTCCTAGCCTACTCCAAAATGAAAATGTTTGCTTTCCCCTATTTGTTTGCTTTTTTCATTTATTGATGTTTTGGAAATTTCCAGATTAAATTGCCCGTTCAACAAAGAGTAAGATAACAGAAATTGGAGTTTGGAAAGTACTGTTTAGTTCAGCCAATCTCACTCTTCCTCAGAGAATGGGAAAGATCATCGTTCTTAGTTCATATTGGCTTCTCACTTCTTTTTTCCAGGAAAAATGATTTCTAGACTGTTTCAAAACTGTAATACACAGGAGTTAAAACTTTTAAAACCTCTCACTTAACTTTCTGGTTAAAGTGTCTACCAAGTTTAGATTCATTTTCCTGGCAAACAATTCAATTTATTCAGCCATTTGTCATGTTACCTTCTAGCTTGCCATGGAGCTTAGCTATGGACACCCTATTAATTATTTCCCCCCACGTCCTCTTGCAGTTTTTTACTTATTCTTGCTAGTTATTCCTAATTCCTCTTAAATTTGGGACTTTTAGCTTTTCCTAGTTTCTCATTATAGTGAGTGTTAGTTTTCTGTTGGAGTCCATTCTCTTCTTGTTCCTCGTCATACAACCCACTTCCAGTTTTAGCAAAGCACGGTGCTCCACCCTCCCCCCTCCCCCCCAGCGTACAAGTCACATTGCCTAGTGAATCCTTACCGGCAACAGAAATCCTTTCAGCCAGCTGGTGGGCACGTGACTAAGTTCCACAAGGGAATGGAACAGAGGTGAGGGCCCCAACTTGTGTTCACTTCCATATAAGAACATTGTTTATCCTCCTCTTCCTCTTCATCCTTTTCTCTGTGGACTGGAGCTTGGATGTGGCATCGGTGAGCCAGCTGTAGCCATGCAGACATGGGCAGCATCCCAGGGCACAGAAAGAGCTTTCAAAGTAAATGAAATCTCGGTGTTTGGACAAATCACACACCTGCCCTGAGCCACCCACCTATTTTTACACTGCTACATGAGAAAAATACATTTCTCTCTTATTTGAACAATTGTGCTTTGAAGTCTTTTTGTTAAAGCAGCATAGTTGATATCCTAGCCCTGACTAACACATTTATTAGACAAAAAGAGAAGTTACAACTGTACTCTATGCTAGCAGATCTCACTTGGCATGTATTCCTACCCGTGAATCACATTTTAAGAGACATAAAGACAAAGCAGAGGTTTTCAGATGAGAGCAACAAGAATAGTGAGAGACTCAGACTTGAAGAAACTGGAAGAGCAGTCTCAAAGTAGCAGTGTTTTTTCCAAAATCTGAAGAACTGGCATGCGAAAGAGTGATTCACCTCGTTCTGTGTGGTGTTAGTTGTCAGAAGCAGGACTGAAGGTGAAAAGGGATTTTGTCCAAGACAAAGAACAGTTCCGGCTGCCAGCTCGGCATAGAAATGGCTATTCTGGAAGGCGTGAGGGCTTAGCGGAGCCTGGACAACCATTTGGCTGGATTTCATAATGACCACATGTCATGTGTGTGTATGTGTGTATGTTACGTAAATTGTCTAACGTTCTTAGGAAAACACTAAAAATCATCTACTTTTTACCTTCATTTGGTAGAAAGGACTCTTTCTCATCTAGACTCTTGGGTCTCAGAGACTTTAAAATTTGCCAAAGATCACAGGGCTAGTTAGTAGCAGAGTCTGTGTTCCTCCTACTAACCATCAAATTTGATTTAGAAAATGGTTTAAAAATTTTTTCCAGATCTGGAATTTCATGAGTCCTCTGGAAAACTGTCCTTCCCAAATATTTGCTTGAATTCTGAGGTATCAGAGCTAGAAACGTCTCCTGGAGGTTGGCGTGCCTCAACTTCTAAGTTTGAACCTAATAGAAAACTTAGTTGAGCCTCCTTTGTGCGTCTGAGAGTGCCCCCTGGTCGCCAGTCCATCTGCTCCTCATTCTTGGCACACGGTGAGGATACAGCTTCCCCTGGAGTGGGATGGGGGCAAAAATTGCAGGGGCCAGGCCCAGATCTGGCCCTTAGAAACCTTCCAGATACTTTCTTCTGCTGCTGCTGGATATTGGCAACAAAGTCACCTTGAAAGTTGACTGCTGGGGATGGCAGAACTTTTCTGCTGGCGTTGCTCTTGAACAATGTGCGGAGCAGAGACCCCCGACACGCCAAAAGTGCTTTGGACTTTGTAAGTGAGGGAGGCATAAACTTTGACTGTCTTTGAGCCATTTTATATTTTATATCCTGTCTAATACTCTTGATCCTCAGCCACTGAAAATTAAGAATTGTCTGACACAATCATTGGGCTATGATTAGGGTATAATCATACTCTAATGTATTTACCGACAACCGTATTAGGCTGGACTTCTTGAAACTACAGATATTTGACCCTTTTTGACTTAAAAAAAAAAAAGCAGAACCTTAATACAGTTCATCCTAAAATAACTCTTGACTACCCCGCACAGCTCTGCCCAACTGATAAAGAGGGATCAATTTTTATACAATATCAGAGAAATTTCTTTATTTTACTTTTTATTTATTATATTTTTTCCTTTACCATTCATCCCCTGAGAAGTTTCATATACAGATTCCCCTGGATATAGGTTCGCCAAAAGTTTGTCAAATAGTGGCTTATGGTGCTGTCCACTGATTTATGCTGTTTGATTCTTCCTTCTTTTTCTTTTTCTTTTTTTCACTTTAATATCAGAAAATTTCTCATGGAAGAAAATCTAGATTTCCAGACTATTTTACAAATGAGGAGATTCAGCAGTGCTCGTTTTACAATCAGCTGGCACTCGGGGTGTGCACGTTATATAGGTCACACCTTCTCGACCTCTCCACAGACCCAGTGCCCCGCTTCTATCTCTGACACAAACACGCATATCCAACACTGTTTCTATCTCTGACACAAACACGCATGTCCAACGTTGCTTCTACCTCTGACACGAACACGCATGTCCAATGCCGCTTCTACTTCTGACATGAACACGCATGTCCAACGCCGCCGCTCTCTGTGGGGAGGACTTTTCCACACCTAGCCTCATGGGCCATTTGCACTTGGGCTCCCTGTGCACACAGAAGTAAAATCAGTGATTAAGAAAGAATGACCACCGGAAGCACTGCTTTTTTAAGGGATTAGAATGCCTTGGGAGGACAGTTAACCCATCATGGGCATTGGCAGGAAGAGTTAGGAAAAGTCTTCCCGTCATTACTGGGTACTGGTCCTCCTCGTGGAGCTTGGATATCACAGTTTATTCTCTTTAGTCTCCAACTTCCTTTTTGTAACACAAGATGGAGGACATAAAGTGAAGTTTTGAAAGAGAGAATAGAGCTCTTCTGTTTTTTATTGAAAGCCCAAGTGGCTGTATTGATTGGTTTGGCTCCACCAGAGTTAAGCAATTTCTGCTCTCTGGAGATGCAGTGGGACAAGCTGTTTCATAAATATGGAGCTCCCTACTCAGTGACACCTCAGCAAAAATGAATGCTCGATGGGGCTATATTAGCATCACAGGAAGTGTTGGGCCAAATCAATGGGTTTTTTTTTAAGCATAAAACTCTAAAAATTATTGAAATCCTAAGTGGAAGGCAAATATTTAGAGAAGGCAAAGAGTTATTTCTTTGAAAACAGTTGGGGACTTAGAGTCTTGCCTACTTGGCCCTATCTTTTACCTCCCGCGGTGGCCCTTCAGTGTCGCCTTGGGTAGAAGATTCTTGTTTGTTCCAGCTCTGAAATTCCGTACATGTTTAACCGCAGTGGGAGGAAGTGGGGGCCATGAGTGGGGAGTTTCTGTCCAAATCAGCCCAGTGCGAGCAGGGGTTTGAGGTTAAGGTCTGACCACATGTTAGTTATCCGAGGAAAAGTAGACCCATTTGTAATAGAAAAGGAGGTACAAACTTTGAGTTATAAGAAATGAAATCACAGGGATATGGAGCACAGCATGGGGAACATAGTCAGTAATGTCGTGACTTTGTGCGGTGGCAGATGAGCTCTAGACTTACTGTGCCGCCACGTTGGAAGGTACACAAATGTCAAATCACTATGTTGTATTCCTGAAGCTGACATCATATCGTGTGTTGACCATATTTTAATAATAAAAATGGCAGTTACGTTCTTTTCAAACAGATCCTGCAATTATAACATGGATAATATTTTTATCCCGAGGGAGTGTAAAGCAGCCACTGGTTTCCCAGACGTAGCAGCCTTTTTCCTTGTTCACTTCCTGAGAAAGAAAGGATTTGGTTTAGTAACTGTTAGTCAGTTCTGTGTCTTGTCAAACTATCCATTTTTCTTCCTTTAATCCTGAACATGCCAGTTGTATTTGACCACAATTGAGTTAATAAGAGAAAGGCTGCTCTTTATTCATATTAATAAAAATGATAAAAGTAATCACCGTGAGTATTTACTAAGTGCTACGCAGTGCATAATGGTTCAGCTTTATGTGTCAGCTTGGCTAGGCACTCAGACGTGAGGTCAAGTTTTACTCTGGATGTTATTGTGAGTGTGTTTTGGGATGAGATTTACATGGAAACGGTGGACTTGGAGTAAAGCAGACTAATCTTCGCAGTGTGGGTGGGCCTCACGCATCCATTTGAGAGCTTTTAGGAGAACAAAAGCCAGACCTCCTCCCTGCAAGAGGGGTTCTTCTGCACACAGGCTTCGGACTTCGCCAGCCTTGTTGCTCTTGTATTAACCGTCTCTGGACTTGCACCGTAACTATTTCCTGAATCTCCAGTCTGTCAGCCTCCCCGATCAGACCGTGAACTTGTCAAGCCTGCACACTCACACGAACCAGTTCCTTAAAATAAATCTCTTTCTACACATACACATCCTATTGGTTCTGCTTCTCTGGAGAACCCTGATGAATACACTTTGCAGTAGGTATTTAAAATCTGTTAATTCATCGAATTTTGTCAATGACCCTACGATATTTGAACACAATACTTTAAGAGGTGTAACTGTTTCACAGGTCAGGGAACGAGGCTTAGTGAGAGAAAGTAATTGGTCCAAAATCACCCAGCTGGTAGGTGGCAAAGCCGTGATTATAACCTGAAGGTTGTGGACCAAATCACTTGGCTTTACTGCACTCGCCAGCCCTTGACATTCTTTGGTGTTAGTGATAGTGAACAGGCCTCAGCACCAGCCCATCTGGAAGCCGTCTTTGAGCCAGACCTTCCCTCCTGTCAGGGGGCTCCTGGGAGTCTGCTTGGTGTCTGCCCAGGAGCCTGACACTCCTGACCCTCTCTGGTAAACCTGGGCACGATTCTTCGCTTGCTAACCCTCAGCTTCCTCTCCGGCAAAAGGAGAGTACATCACTTTACCTGCTTGTTGTGAGGATTAAATGTGAGTGCGGAAAGTATTTATCTCAAGGCCCACATGCTGTAGGCGCTCAGACACAGAGAGCCTCCCCTTCCCGCCCTGCTCTCTTGTGAATGGAAATGACACCAGGTCACTGCAGCTGGGTCTCGGGCACTCTGACTTTTTGTAGAGTGAGTCCTTCTGTGTGCTGCCTGGATTAGTCCTCGAGGGCCACCAGAATGGAACACCTCAGGCTGGTGGTTTGAACAACAGAAATTCATTCCTCCCAGTTCTAAAGGTTGCAAGTTCAAGATCAGGTGTCCGCTGGCTTGGTTTCTTTTGAGACCTCTCTCTCCTTGGTTTGCAGAGGGTCACCTTCTCACTGTGTCCTCATATGGTTTTTCCTCTATGTGACCACCCCTGGTGTCTCTCTGTGTTCAAATTTCATCTTCTTATAAAGACACCAGTCAGATTGGATTAGGGCCTACCCTAATGGCCTCATTTTAACTTAGTTACCTCTTTAAAAGGCCCTGTCCCTAAGGAGAGTCACATTCTGAGATACTGGGGGTTAGGGCTTTAACATATGAATTGGGGGGAGTATAATTCAGTCCTTAATACCACTTTAACCCCTAGGTTTTAAGGACCTGCTGCCAAGGAACCCCATTTATACCTTTTCTTTCTGGCTGTCCCCTCAAACTTTCTGCCATTTGGCACTATTGCTTTAGGATTACACTAAGAGACTAGCTTAACTGACCAGAAATTAAAGGCAAGCAGCTCACTCAAGTTCCATGAACTTGTCTTTGTCTAACAGTTATGGGAAGACAGTCAGAGCAAGTGTCAGGCACATAGCGATTGCCTCATATTCTTTACCTGTAAACCGCACCTCCCAATCTGCCCCCCCACCCCAAAACACACACAACATACACAGACCCTACTAGAAAAACACTGCAGGTTCAGGGAGGCGTTTTAAAGCATACTTCAAACAACAATTATGTGTATGTATACATGTACATTGTATGTGTGCACATGTATACATGTAGGTGTGTTTGCACATGCATATATGCACATCTGCGTGCATGCACATGCATATGCACATTTGTGCACAGGCGTGCACGTGTGTCAGTGTGTGTGGGTGTGCATATACTTGTGCAAGTGTGTGCACACATGTACATGTATCTGTGTGTGCATGTGTGCATGCATATACATATATGTGTATGATGCCATGATAGCCACTGCTCTTGACTCCAGTGACTTGCACCTGTTAAATATGCTCCTATTTGTTTTAGTTCTTCTCTGAGAGGGCCACTCCTGTTCATGCCATGCATCCTGTTAGTTCTGTCTCTATGTTTATTGTGCCTTAGGCTTCCCACCTCCCCCACCAACATCACAGGACCCAACAGAAGCTCTGGTTGGGTTGATTACCATCCAACATAGAACACCCCGACTGGTAAGAGTTTTCAGGTCAGACTACTTTCCTAGGCCACAGATTTTCCTGATGGTTAGCCCACTTCTGGCTGCCTTGGGCTGAGGCACTAATAATACTGGGTCCAATGCGGGATACTTAGGGAAGTAAAGTCTCATGGTACAAACACAGCAACTTGCTTAGAAGGAACCCCAGTGACCCACGTCCTGGGAAGAGGGCGTAGGGAGGCAGGTCCCAGCCTCCGCACCCCGCTGGGGGTCTCAGAGGCCCGCCGTGAAGACTTCCATCACGTCAGCACTGCAGCTGCCACCCTGAAAAACCTCACTGCCTGCAGCTGGCTGCCCGCTCCCGAACAGACGCACTCCATCTCAGAGCACAAATGGATTTTCCACCTCCAAGAATTAAATATTATAAAATGAGATCAAGCACAGGCCTCAGTCTTATGTCGCTTGAAATCATTTAATGAAGATATAAGACCAAGTTACTAAAGTGTAAAGTTGTGCAAAGAGAATAATTTGATATTTTGAAGGAAAAAAGAAAACCTATAGGGAAAACACATTCAGAATCTGAGAAGTTGTTTCCACCCTCTCCTTTCCCTTTTCTTTTTTTACCTTTTAAGCCACATTGAGATAGAGTGCAGACTTCTACAGTTGAACTTCGAGAATAAAAGGAACAGGAAATCAATGAGAACCACGTCTTAATGGAAGCTTTTCTAAAATAGTCCAAGAATCCAGAAGAGACTCATTCTGTATTGAATTTCTGAGAGTCGGCAGAAAGGGCTGGGCTGGTAACCCATTGATTGATGCCTGCCATCAGCAGCCCCCCACCCCTTTCCTCCCTGGAAGGCTTAGACAAATCCTGCCTCCGTCAACAAGCTCTCCATCACATCCATGAAGTCCAGACTCCAGATGGGGCAGATTCTAGTTTTAATAGCTATTCCAGGTAGAACTGCTTCTCATGATGTAGGGTCTTGGCAGCAGTTTAATTGCTGGAAGGTAATGATGCACATCTCAGTGAGGGGCCAATTTTGGCATTTCTGGCTATTGAGTGCAATAATTAATATGATTAAGTGTGCTGCTTTACGAACTCTTTTATTCCCCTGCATGCACTAATATTTGAGGCTTGTCTTCCAAAACTATTGTTCGAGCAAAATTTCCTTCCCCTCATTTTCTTCTGTAGGGCAGGATATATTTCCGAGAACACAAGTATCTTTATATATTGGTTAAAAAAAAATCTTCTGGAAACTTTCTGCGGAGATAAAGCAGAGGAGGGACTTAATTGCTTTCTTTGCCATCCTCTTGTCTCCTTCTTTCGTTGCTTATTCTTTGCTTTTGTTGCCTTTCCCACTTTGTGTAATTTTGTGCCTCTTCAAGATGAATTCAAGTTTCTGAGCAGATGCAAAGAGTTTAGATAACAACTCATGTTGTTGGTTGTTTACTGTGTGCCAGGAATTGCTGTAAGTGCTTTACGTGCCTTGTTTTATTTTGTCACAATGACCGTATGATTTCCACTTCACAAGTAAAAATATAAAAGTTGGAACAGGGAAAAATAACAAAGTTTGCATCTTGCCCATGGTAGTAAAGCTTGAATAAAATCGCGATGGTCTCGCCCCACAGTGGGAGCTTTTTGCTATGAACTTCTACCAAAATCTGATAGTTGTGAAAATAATGTCTCTCTCTCAAAACAATAGTTATTTGTGCAACTCATCTCCTGCAATGCACATATTCATATGTTAGGGATTTATTTTGTGCCCAGACCATGTTGGTAGCTTAGGCCTCAAGACCCAGCACCTGCCCTCAAGTAGTCATGTCCTTCTGGAGGTAATTATAGAGCATGAAGTAACTGCTGTGGTAGGATATCACAAAAAAACATCTTTTCAAATAATGTTAATATGGTCAGTCCGTCAAGGGGATTTGATGTGTGCCTGAAAAATCCCAGGTAATTCCAGCCACTGGATTACTTCTGGCAAAAGTCTGAAGATAAGCCAAAAAGCATTACATAGATGAAAGCCTTCCTATCATCAAACATTGGGAATCACTCAATATGTCCTGTAGGATGGAGTGAAAACCTACGGGTCCTGGAATCACAGAGGCTGGCTTCAAGTTTTCCCTGGGTTCCTTATTAGCTTGTGTGACCTTAAGCCTGTTACTCAAACTCTCTGAACTTCTGTCTCTTCACCTATAAAAGCTGATGATAGCTTATTGTACCTTCTTTGGCTGTTCAGACAAGGGGTCAACAAACTTTCCTAAGGAGAACAATAGTAAATATTTCAGTTTTTGCTGGCTACACAGTGTCTGTTGCAACAACTCAACTCCACCATGGTAGCCCAAAAGCAGCCATGGACTGAATAGTAGATGAACAGGCACGGCTCTGTTCCAATCGCACTTTATTTATAAAAACAGGTGAGCTGGACCCAGGTTTAGAACATTAAGTGAGATGTTAAAAGAAAACCCCGATATAGAAGGATCTTTGGTTAACTGTAGAGACTCAATCATTATTCATTTTCCCTCCTTGCAATTTATTCCGTTAGGCTGAGGGGTCACAGAGATGCTCGCAAACACGGCATCTCCCTTCAGGGGGTCACGGCCCAGTTGTGATGACTACATGTAGAAAACATAGAGAGCAATACAATTTTGCAAGTATGAATTATAAACAGAGTAAACTGTAAAGTTATAGGAATCAAGTGAAGAGGACAGCAACCACAGGAGAAATGGTTAAGTGAGGTAAGAAGAAAGGACTTCCAGGTCGGTAATTCAAATGGGGGGGGGGGCATGGTACTCTAAGTATTTTCAGAGAAAGCTGAGTAGACCTGTTTGTCTGAAGAAGAGGGGTGCCTATGAAGAGGGAGTGGAGGCCCAGTTTAGGAGGGAAGGGGGAGGGGGCTGAAAGGTCAGGTTCAGGAGTTTACACGTCATTCTGCCGATGTCAGTCGCTGTGCTGCGGAGGGTTTCCGACATGAACAGAAGAGGCACTCCACAGGTATTTATTAAATAAATTAATACATCTGAAGGGATCTGCGTGGGGATTGGGCCGAAAATGGCAGCCAAAAGACCGGGGGGTGGCGGAGATTCAGACCAGGGTGGTGGCAGTTAGAACTGGCCAGGAGGGATGCGCAAGAAAGACACTGCAGGAAGAGTACTGTGTACAGGTTACAGAGGGGACCGGTTAGAGAAGATGCTGACGTTCAAGTGCGGTGGCCAGGAGAACAGTGTGGCTGGAGCAAAGGATGCCAGGGAGGCAGCTTTGGGGAGGAGGCTTCATAAATTAAGCCTTAAGACTTGAATTCAGAGGCCCTGAAGGACACCCAAGTGGAAGTGTTTAGTACAATAAGATGGGCTCAAGGCAGAAATGGGATCTGGAAGCAGGTGTTCAGAGCCCAGCCTTGTTTCTGGATGAGGTCTGGAGGTCCCAATAAGGACATGGCACAGAGACAGGGCCCTCCTTAGAAACCGCGAAGCATCGCTCCAGTTCCTCCTGAATACTATGCCAACAGCAGCTCTGAGAGGTTGGGAGAGTCCTGTTGCGTTGTTTTTTTTTTTAAGTCTAGAAACAAAGATCAGTAAAAGAATCAAACAAACCTTGGGCTTCTGACATTAAGAAACTTTTCCCATACAATCCTGATAAAAAGATACTGAATGTGAACTCCTGAACTCTCTAAGTTCTGATATGTGGTGCAATCTCATTGAGTTCAGTTAATATAAGACATAGAAATGTGTCACCAATAAAAATGATAAGATAACTCTAAGACACTTTCAGCACTTTTCCAAATGGGGTTAATTTAATCACCACTCAGCAAAGCTGCTTTCAGATATAGATCCTAATTTGTTGCCTGGTTAAATAAAAACAAGTTTCTGGCCAACCTTTAACATTCTTGGTAGATCTCAAGTCAATCCATTTCTGTTGCCTTGACCAGCCTCACTGTCCTTCTTAGTACCCCTGTGAGGAAAGGAATTCCCCTTGGCGAGGAAGAGAAGGAGTCTGTGTATTTCCATTGGTACTTAGCTAATTATTGGTGGGAAAGGGGAGCAACAGGGAATTAGACATTGAGTTTAATAAAAGAGGAAGCACAAACCTACCTGCTTCACCAGGAAGCTATAGCTCCTCACACTCCAGGGAATTATAGCATTGCTCCACCAAAGAGATGAACACTCCTCATTTCCCCCCTCCAGTACCAGAGTGTTGCGGGGGGTCCAGGGAATGGTGCTGGACCATAGGGGCCTGTCAGTCTAACGAGGGGGGTATAAACTCATCCCAAGCCTGTGAAAGTTTGGGAAGTTGATTGGTTCATTTGAAAAAGTACCTGGTCTCTCCCAAACCCAAGCTAATGTAATCCCAGGTGAACAAAGAAGGTCTCTCTCTTTCTATCTCTCTCTTTTTCTTTCTCACCTGATGACCTGCACTTGCACTGTGTACTCGCCCGTTTTCCCTATGGCCATGTGGCCCTAGCATTTGCATGGGCCGTGGCTGCATGAACTCCATGCACAGGCTCCAGGAGGGAGCCTGATGCCTCAGCACAGGAGTGGGCTGCAGCTGGAAGCACACGCTGAACTAGTTGGATCCTGGACTGGACTGGACTTTAATGTGGAGCAGAAACTCTTGGCAGTGGCCTTTATCCTGGCCCTACTGACGACAAGGTTGCACCTTTTTCATGGTGAGATGGGTGGAGACGGGGCATTGGGAAGTCAGAAGGGGAACCCCCGTAATTTTACAGAATCAATAAGCCATACCACAGAGCCTCACCCTCCTGTGTGGCTCTCAGGAAATTCCTTTCCTCATGACACTGCAAGAACTCGTTTTCCACTGCTAACACATGGAACGAGAGCAGGAGAAATGGATCCTTCTAGAATAGCATTGTCATGATATTTTCTCTAAGTAAAAACAATCCGGCCTTGTTAGACACCAACTCTCTATTAAATTGGTGGGTGGTGGAGAAGGTGTTATCATCTGAAATAGTTTTTGAAGGAGTTGTTCACTTTCCACTTGTCATTTGCCCATTTCTGGAAGCCAACGAGACACACGGTACTCATGTCGCTGCAGGATCAGCATTCTTCCTTCACTAACAGGGAAGGGCTCACACGATTTGTAAATCTAGCTCCAGAACTTGCCAAGTTCATATTTCTATTTTTCCTTTAAAGGGAAAACTGACCCAGAGAGGGTAAATGGCTAAAACTGACACAGCAAATAAGCTGGAGAATTAGGTCTAGAACTCCAGGGACCTGCCTCCCAGTCCAGGACTTGAAGTACATCTTTGCTAGAGACTCCCTCTGGCTGTGGGTGGATTCTCATTTCATTGCGGGAATTTGTAAAGAACATTTAAGCCACAACCGCCAGAAACACTAAACATGAAGGACCTAGGCTGGGAATGCACGAACCACGCCCACGCCCTGACAATGCGTTTCAAGGACCGAACAGGGTCAGAAAGCTCTGTTAGGAACCTGGTGGCAGGGGCCAGAAGCAGAAATCCTAAGAGGGCCAAGCATAATCCCTTTCACTGGGGACTGCGGGGACCCAAGAGCCAGCCCTGAAATCTTGGTTTTTAAAGTACTTGTCCACAGACATAATGCCCGTAGTTTGATCAAAGGGCCGGGACACACAATCCCAGGGAACAGGAAGGCTGACAAGGGGGGAGGGGCCCTTTGTCCTCCCTGCCTGGAGGCCTGGAATCCGGATGCCTTGGGGGGCTGGGCCTGGTGGCCACAGAGGCCCCGCCTGTCCCCTGCATTCTTCCCTGCGCCCCCGACCCCCCCTCCTCAACTGCTGGTCCCCACACCAAGAGATAGGTCAGAGCCCCCCGTCCCCCCCACCATCTCTCATCAGTTTTCTTCAGTGCATTAATAAAAAACTGCCCCAGCCATGTAGGCTTTGCTTGAGCTTTTGTTGTTTAATTCTGCAATCAGCAAAGGTGAGGCCCCCAATTTAACTCTTTGAGTCTTTCCCCCACCCTGTGGTTTCCTGAACAAATATTTCATGTATCGTTCAGGTCACATTCTTGACCTTGTTGATTCAGGTGCCTGATAATTTTGGGTTAATGACAGTCCAGCAATCACACTGGTCACTGTTCCCCCGACCCCGCCCCTGAGCACCCCCCCACCCTTCCTTCTGTCCCGCAGCAGCTTCCCTGGCTCATTTCTGTCCTGGCCTCTTCCTCATGAATTGCTTTCCCCCTGCAGCCTTTCTTTATCAAAGTGTCTACTCTGAAGGCTCACACCTCAGACGCCTGGTCCCGCTGCCCTTGGCCCGTTCATGATTTAATTTTTTTTCAGTCTCCTGCCTACCAGGCAACGTCTGTGCGCTGTGACTGTTTTCATTTTTGGAAGTCCAAACGCAGATTGCAGCCTTGTAGACAAGCTTTAGAATAATTATAATGATCTCTGGTATATGTGCACAAGCAGACACACACACACACACACACACACACACGAGTTAGAAGAATGTGCTTAGGACCCACCCACATTCTTAGAAGCACAGAATTTCAGTGATGAAAGGGCTTCATGCTCTGCCCTTTGGCCCTGACTGCAACGTGATTGTGGATGCTTGCTCCCCTGATTGACAGGTTGCTGGGAAGGGTATCCAGTCGGTCAAACAAATGCAGAGAGAGTGCCTTACAGAGGCTTGGCAGCGTGGTGGGGGGGGCCCCGCGCTATCCTGGGAGGAAGCAGCACTCTGATGGTAGCTCACATAGGTCCAGCCCTGAAGTAAAGCAACCAGAATAGTCAGGAAAGAAAAGGACAGCCAGGGCCTCTGAGGATGAGTGATATTTAGATTTAGGAAAATTCTTCCTCTGATCTTTTTTTTTTAACCCCTACACTTCAGATATATTCAACATTGTTTGGGGTCCAGTACATCCCCCCAAAATTTGTATGTAAAGTCCTAACCCCCAGAACCTCAGAACATGACTATCTATGGAGATGGGGCTTTTAAAGAGGTCATTAAGCTAAAACGAGGTGTTTAGGATGGTACTTAATCTACTATGACTGGACGGGGGAAGACCAGGCGCAGACGCAGGGAGAAAAAAATGGCCCTCTGCAAGCCAAGGAGAGAGGCCTCACATTCGACCAATCCCGCCAGCACCTCAACCTCAGACTTCTGGCCTCCAAAACCGTGAGCAAATACATTTCTGTTGTTTCGGTGCCCTGGTCTGTGGCACTCTGTTGTGGCAACCCTAGCAGACTAAGATAAACACGGATATTTCAAGGGGACATGAGCTCTAGATGGACAATGACATTAATTAGAGACCAATTGCTGGGCAGGAAGTGGCTCTTCGGTCCCTGGGTGGGTTTCCAGGCACTTAATTCTTATCGTTGACAAGCAGTAGATATTCAGCCTCTGTTCATTGGGCAACTGCTTCGTGACAATCTCAGTGCTAGGCCCATAAACAGAGACCTGGAAGGTCAGGGCTGTGTCTAGGTCCAGATGAGATTACGGTTTCTGTGGCAACTGACGCCTGTTGATGAGGGTCCCTTAACCATGTCCCCCCTAGGACCTAATGGCTACATTGTAATATGAATTTTCTTCTTTGAGTAGTAGATTTTTTCCTAAAGTATTAGGTTTATGTAGGTCAAAAAATTTGAACTAAATACATTGTGGCAACCTGGATTGTATCCCAGAACAAAAAAAGGACATTAGTGAAAAAGAAAAAAGAAAAACTGAGGAAATTCAAATGAAGTAGTTCAGTTAATAGTAGTGTACCAATATTAATTTCTTAGTTTGCCAAATGTACCAGGGCTGTGTAACATGCTAACATATGGGAAACTGGGTAAAAATTCATAGAAACTTTATATAATCTTTGCAACTTTTCTATAAATCTGAAATCATTCTAAACTAAAAAGTTTATTTTTTAGGAAAAGTTTGAATATTGGCAGTTTTACTAATGGATTAAAGCCCAGAAACATTGTATATAAAGCAATCTGATTCAATCTTTTAATTATACAGTAATAGGATTTACGTTTGACATTTAAGTGCGTTTTAGCTATAGATGCTTTAAAATGATTGGGTGGCTGTCCTACTCTGGTGCTCCAGACCCTGGATGCCCAGCCAGTCTAGAAAATAGTGATAATTAACCGACCTGACCCTCAAAAAGAGACCCCAAAGGCCATGCATGACAGGGGACAGTCTCAAATGAGACTTGCTGATGGAGCTTGTTTTTCTGATTGAGTAAAGGTAAACTCAGCTTCTTGAGAACTCTATGCTGTTGGAATGACTGATTCCCTCTGTCCTTCTTGGTCTCGTTCCAGGGGAAATGATCACTTTTAACCCCACCCATCAGCCGAGGATCCCTCCTTACCCGCACCCCCTCCCCTGCCGCCCCACCCAGGTCATGAGGAGACGGAAAGATTGTTTTATATCCACTCTGGGGGAGTCTGAGCTCTCACTTTAGAGGTAGCTTCTAATTCTACCCCTGGAACTAGGAATTAATCCTTAATTAGACCTGTAATACATTAGAGACAACTTGTTTTGTTTGGCTGACAAGCATTTAAACATTTTGAGGATTATTGGCAACACTTTTGAATTGGGAAGCTTCACAAAAATATCTGGGTATTCGTCTTCTTTTGAACAAACTCAAGTTGTGGGATCAGAGACTTATGTTCCTACATGGAGAAGCTTGGTTGGAACTGAGCAGGCACTGTACCTTTTCAAGGGGCCATGTGCTCTCCACTTTGCAGAGTCCCCACACAGCTCTTTCCATCCATTTATGTTCCTTGCCCAACAACTTGAAACATTTGCATTTGCAGCCCTGGTCTAGATCAATGCCTTCTAACGCCAGGTCATGGCCTCTCTGCGAGTCATAGAATCACTGCAGAGGATAACCAGCCCTAAAGAGGGGAAAGAGAGGGAAGAGGAGGGAGGGGAGGCCACAGAAACTATCAGAACGTACCTCCTGCAGTGAGGGTTAGTACTGCTCGGGAAAACTCGTTTCCGTTGTGTTTGTGTGCTTGCACTAGGCCCTCACAATGTACCGTACAACGTATATTTCCTCCTGTGAATTTCAATACAGACGTTCGTTTTCCTTTAAATTACCCGAAGGGTGGAAGGGATATTTGTTATATAAGCATGACCATAGAATTTATACAAGCATAACAATATGGACCCCTACGAACACTGTAGAACAGAGATTTTCAACCTGTGAGCCCCAAGAATTTGTAAAACATGCAGGACCTGACTTTTTATTCAGGGACACCGACCTCTTTTCCCTTAGATTGTCAAATAAAAAAATGACAACAGCCAACCAACGACAGTCGTGCAGCGTGAATGAATGAAAATTATACCTGATTTTCTGTTAGATCAACAAAAAACATTTTTTAGTGTGCCGCAGAATTTTAGTAATTAGTTTATGTGTGCCACGAGATGAAAATGGTTGAAAATCGCTGCTGTAGAAGACTTAGGATGAAAGAAGAATGAAAAATGGAAAAGAGAGATTAAACTTCTTGGTGTTTCTAAGACCTATGATTTACCAGATTGCATAGCTGTATGGTTTTAAGTTAGATCACATTAAATAATAATTGGATTTATTTACATAGGTTATTAGGGCAACTTACACCTTAGACTAGATCAGCACTGTCCAAAGGCACTTCCTGTGATGATGAAAACATTCCGTGTCTGCCCTGGTCAGTATGATGACCACTAGCCATGCGCAGCTCTTCAGTATTGGAAATGTAGCCAGTGTGACCGAAGACCTGGATTTTAAATTTTAACTAATTTAAACTTTAACCACATACGGGCAGTGGCTGTCATATTGGACAGCGTAACTCTAGACTCTACAACTAGTATCTTGAAAACAGGATGTCTCTGTTTTTTTCTCAGTTTCAGTACCAGAATGCTCATTGGCGTGACAAAATCATCTTCTTTGGGCACTGCACGCCAAAGAGTGAGGAAGGCTAATATTTAGTCTGCTAGGCACAGTTTACTTTTTTCAGTCCAGATTAGTGCTAGAGACAAATGATCCAACTTCTAGACATGCACCCTCTAAATTATTATCCCCATGACATTTGGTTTTTCAAATTAAAAATTGCTTTAGGCAGAGCATATGATTTTGAACTATATGGATTAAAAGCTATAATATCTATTATTTTATCATTTTATGGTTGCAGTGAAAGTAATAAAAACAGCACTAAAAATAGCAGCCACTGTTAAGTGCTCATTATGTATCTAGTGCTGTGATAAGTACTTTGTTTGCTATCCTCACCTTAATCCTATGAAGTAGGAGGTATTATCCTATATAAGGAATCCGATGCTTGTGAAGGTTAAGTAACAACACCAGGAAGAAAGGAAGGAAGGAAGGGAGGAAGGAAGGAAGGGAGGGAGGAAGGGAGGAAGGGAGGGAGGGAGGAAAGGATGGATCTGGGATTTGAAGGGATTCGGAAGGAAATGCAAGGGAGGAAGAGAGACAAAAAGCAAAATCAGTTGTGAGCCTAAAAGTAAACTTTCTTTCTGTAAGTGACGATGAGTACGGAGCTGAACTTTGCCGGCCAGAGGCCATCTGCAGCTATCCATCCCAGCCCCAGCCCCAGCCCCAGCCCTGCACAGCTCGCTGTGGTCAGTGGGAGCTGCACACAGGGGACAATGGCAGAAAGCTGCCTGAGAAGCAATGAGGCTCCCATGTGGTAAGAGGCTGCATTCTCCTCGCCCTTTTTACACAGAGCTGTTATTGACATCAAAGTGGCTCCCCGTGACCCATGATGTGCCCTGGCCGAGCTCGGAGGCCCCCATTTCAGTCTCAGCCATTTTTGCAATTGTTTGAACTAGTTACTTTAAGGAAAGCAGACTCTGTGCCCAAATTTGTACATCATATCTATATTTCCTAAGGTGTGGATTATCGTTTAGTTTAATATCCATAGCCAGTTGGCTCTAGGCGACCTTTTCACCTCTTAATGTCACTTCATAAAAACAACTTTTAAAAAGGGAGATGTTTCTTTAAGCCTATCTATAAATATATCGAATGTGAGAAAGCCTTTTGTGGGTATATGTACACACACATGCTCACATAATTCTTCCATACTCGATTTGTAGGGCACCAAGAACAAAGCATTGCAGCTGTTTGCCAATAATCCAGATTCCCTCTTTCATTTCTGTTTCTACTTAAAAGAGCACACCTCACAATAAGACATATTTCCAGAGCTTCTTAGATGATTAACTGGGACTACATTTAGATGGGCCCCTCTCATGATTTCTAATTTTACCTCTTTCACTTGACTTCTGTGTGTATCATCACTCGTATCTATAAGCTTTACCCAGAAAATTTTTTCAACTACATTTTCCCACGTGGCTTTTAATTGTCCTCCCCAAATTGGGCTTGGTATGTTGATATTCCCCAGGGTGTGGATTTTTAGCTTACTCGGTGCTTTCTTCCCCGGGTGATACTGGGTGGTCTGTCCGCCAAGTCTGGCCTTCAGGGATCATGAGCAGCTCTGTTTTATGTTTTCCATACATGAAGCTCACTTTTCCACCTTGGCTTAGGGGCTGAGATGTTATTCCTTTCTCCTCCTCCTTTCCCTCCTTCTTTTCCCCCTCCACCTCCTTCCAAACGGCTTGTGATTTTTCACGCGGGATAGCACCTAAGCTCTTTCGTCTTAGGTGTCAAATCTGCGCAGCAGTGAGCACATAGGACAGCAAGTTGCAGGACTTCTCCATTCTTATTTTTAAAAGTATTTGTATTTCTCCTGTCCTGAAGTGAGAGGACAGAGAGCTTAAGTTTTATTTAACAAGTGCTGACGTTGTACTTCCTGTATACAAGGCATCAGGGCTCAGCGCTTTCCTGAAATGTTAGTCAATCCAATTCCCGGGACAACCTTGTGAGGATGGTGCCGTTATTCTTCACAGTTTGTCTTTGAGGAGATGGTGGCACAAAGAGGTGTCACTTGCACGAAGTCACACCTCTGGTAAGCAGGAGGGCTGGGACTCAGATCCAGGCGTTCTGGCCCTGTCTGCAGTCTGTCAACCACTTCAGTAGGGAAAAAAAGGAGCACGGGCTTCTTGCTTTAAGATATCTCTGATGAGTCAGTTCAGGGCTTCTAGGATGAACATCAATTTGGTCTCTGTTTACATTAGGCCCAAGTGCTTTTTTTGCCCTCAAAGTACTTTCTAAAAAGTATTATAACTCATAGCAAATGCAGAGTCCTTGGAATGCTGCTCAGGTGTTTTATTTGCATCTTTTCATTTCAGGCCAGGTCAGGTGGGCTGAGTTCCTCATTTTCTGGGAAGTCTGCTGGCATTTGTGCCTCTTTTCACCATGCTATTCCCATCACCGCCCTGTGGTCACTTTTCATGAGTGTTTTTCAACATGCAAGTCCTGATTTGTGTTTTGAGAGCCACACCCTTTTCAAGAACACACTAAACATTAGTGCCATATACTAATGAAAGCTGACCTTTTCCCATGACAAGAATCTAGACGAATTGCAGGAAGTAATACACTGTGCAGGGAAAATGGTCTTTGATCTTCCTTTTTTTTTTAATGTAAGTCATTTCCCAAGAAGAAAAATCTGAGTCTAACGAGGTTCTTTAAATGGAGACTACAAAGTCCCCCAGAATATCAGAGAATAATTCCGCTGTTAGTCTCTGATTTACTCCGTCTAATGGGCTGTGTGTCCTGGGGAGGCAGAGGGGCACTGAGGGCTCTCGGAGGGAACGGCTCAAAGCATTTAGGATCGTCAGTGACTGTTGCTGAGTTATAGAATGTGAGCTGAAGTCTCTATAGCAATGTTTTCAAACTCTGGACTCAGACTCCTAAGTGGACTCCAGTGTTGAAAGAGATAAAAAATCCAAAGGCGGAGGAGAGTAGAAAAACAGAGTAAGCATAGACGGTATTCCCTGAAACTTTCCTAAGTGTGTGTGCACAGAATGTGTAGACTAAGTTGCAATGTAAAATGTATCTCTTACTCTGTATTCCATTCTAAAGGTTTTTTTTTTTTAAAAAAAAACTCAGGTCTGTAGGATAGAAGCCACCACAGCATTTTCTCTACCTTCTGAGAATTTAAACTACAAGCCAAAAAGGACAATTGGTAATGTTCTAAAAATATCAGGAGACTTTTATATGGGGGATTCTGCAGGGAGTAGGGAGAGGGGTCAGTTGTAACAGGAATAAGTGACTCTACCCTTCCTGTCAGTGGGAGTGCATCTCGGAGGTGAAGTCAAAGAAGGATTGCGAGGAGAGGTCGAAGTCTAAGGAGACACGAACAGTGGCTGTTCCAGCCTCACGGGCTGGGCGGACGGAGCTGCAAATGGCTGATGAGAGTAAATCATGAAAGTGTTTTCCTGGAAGGAGGGACGGAATGGGTACAGGTGTCCCCTGCTTTTTGAAAGTTTGCATTATGCCACTTTGCTTTTACGAAAGACCTACATTAATTAGTACTTGCTTTCTCTGACTGATAAAAAGGTAAAAAGGGAAGATAATGTTGTGTTTGGCAGCAGCCACTGTAGAGGCAGAGGCACCCCCAGCAACGAGAGTGGCCCCTGCGACTCCTTCCCCCAGAAGTGCGCTTAGCACCTCCACATCCAGCTGCTGAGGCTTCGAATGGCTCTGTGAGCACCTGGCTTTGTCTCAGTCCGTTTTGTGCATCTATGAGAAAGGTGTGTCCTAAGGGATCAGAAAAGCCTAAGAGCTCATAGGGTGTTAGGCTTCACGTAAAAGTGGATGCAATTAAGCGTTTTGACCACGATGAATGAAATAAAGATGTGGCATGCATCGGACTTGCCTGGGTCCACCACTCTTACTATTTATATGCAGGGAGAAAGAGTCTTGAAAACAGCCGAAGTTACCATTGGTTCTGCTAGTAGGAAAAGCGTTCTCTCCAATAATGGATAAAATGGAAAGTCTGCCACTTGAGTGGATTGAGGGGTGTATAAAGTGTGGTATGTATTTGTCATGTTATTCCTGGTTTTACTATATGTTAGGGTTACTTTAGGTTTTATGTGTTATTTGGTATGATTTTATAGGTTATTTTGTGGGGGTGGTCTGGAAAATGCTCAAAAAATTGTTTAACATAAATTATATAGATTGATGGTCATTGCTTCTTCCTTTTATGCCACTTTGGCTTATGAAAGTCTTCACAGGAATGTTCTGCTTTCACACAGTGGGAGACGCCTGTGTAATGGGAGAGAACAGGGTGAGGAGAAGGGACCCAGAGCAGCAAACCGATGTGTATCGGGGCAAAAGCGACCCACGTGTGTGCTTGCTTTCACTGTCCTGGCATTTTAAATATTGGCTGGCCCAAAAATCCATTTAGTTTTTTCCATAAAATAAAAGACACGTTTTTTCCATTTTCACCAATAACTTTATTGATTTGGAGATTTTGAGGATGTCGGCTATCTCCTGCTATTGGCTTCTAGTGGGTAGAGACCAGGGTGCTGCCAAACATCTTCCAGTGCATAAGACAGCCCCACAGCAAAGAATTATTTGGCCAAAATGTCAATATTACCAGGAAACTTCACAAAGTACTTTCGACACATTCAATCAGTCACAGCACCTTCTCCAGACACTGAACTTTTTCTGCATTTCAGTTTTGCATTTTTACCTTTCTTAAAATAATAAAGCATAATATGCCAAAAATGTTGTGTATTTTCTTCCATCTTCAATCCTAAAATGGCTCCACAAAAATTCACCAAGTTTAGTAAGTTTTTTTTAATGCCCACTGATATGACAGCTGTCACAACACAGTTTTAACAAAATTGTTTCGAATGAAGTTAAAGACAACCAAGCACTACTAGAGCCATTGTACAGAAAAAAACTAAATGAACTTTCTGGCCAACCCGATATTAAGACATTCCCATTAAAATTGGGATTTCCAGTTTCTCTAGAAAAAACAGAAGACCTGGCACCTCTGAGTCTGCACGCGTGCGTGCTAACAAACCGTGGAGGGAGCAGTGAGCGGGGCTCTATCTTGGGCCATCCCGCGGGAGGGCCAGCAACGTATTTGCCTCTTCACATTAATAAAAGTGAACAGTTCAGTCCCTCAGTAACTGCAGCCACATTTCAAATGTTCAGTAGCTGCAGGTAGCCTGTGTCTACATCAGACAGCACAGATATGGACCCCTTTTATCAGCACATTAAGTTCTATTAGCATTGCTTCTAGACCTTGTGTTCCCACTGCTTTCTTACCCTGGGTCGGGCCGTTTCTTTTTGTTGCCTGTTTCACTCTTTGGGCATTTCTATTTGCAACTCTCATAATGAAATAGTTATATTAGGTTGGCTGAAAATCCCTGTGGCTTCATCTCAGGAAACAAAACCTGTAGCCGTTGACCACAGACTCACTGAAGTGCGTGAACTGTGTGTGCATGAGTGTATGTGTTCTTTGCAAAGTAAGGAATGACTAGAATTACAGAGACTGTCTATGTGTACATGGTGTCTTACAGAATTATTGGAATAGAAGAAGAGTGGGGTTCAGTTAGAGTCCTTCACTACAGGGGAAAACACTAGAGAAACAAACCTTATTTGCTGTTGTCTATGACTATAGATGCCCAATGGAGTGGGTGAGACAGAACCAAAAGGACCAAACCTGCTGAGAGTCACTAAGGACATGGCAACGGATAACTTCCCTCTCTGGGAAAAAGTGAATATCCTGGTAGGATATATGCGGAGAGGGACGCTTCTGGCTCTGCCCGTTCATCACAGAATATGAGGGACAATTGACAGTGACTGGGTTTATTGGATCGATGGCAGGAAGCCAGCGAGGCAAATCAGAACTGAGAAAATCATTTGGCTTAAATTGTGTGACAATTCTAAATTAATCATGTCATCATAAATATCCACATCATTTGTACAGGCAATCATTTAATATTTACCTTTGAGCTTTTGAGCTCAGTAAAATACCACACACACATGCACACACACACGCACACCCCTTTAGTTTCCAAGAGCATAATGCAGTTCTCAGGAACCAAACAGGGAAGCACAGCTCTCTTAAGAGTTATTACAGTTAACAACTTTGGGATCCATGTTGTATTTTTGCAGATTTTAAGTTTTATTTCTTCTGACTCGGTTAACTTGCATGCCTCAAACTCTCTTGCTGTGGCAATGCATGGAAAATATGAGAAGATCCTGAAAGAATTCTTTTGGCAGCAAGAACATTTTGTTTCTCAACCTGTGTTTGTTCATTGTCGTTACTACCTCCATTTTTCTGGGTTCACATATGAAAATAATTATTCCTCACTTCAGGAAGTCTGTTTTTAAAAAGTCAGTTTGACTACCAAAGATCCAGCACCCTTGCCCTGACTGGTGTGGCTCAGTTGGTTGGGCATCGTCCCGTGAAGCGAAAGGTCACCAGTTTGGTTTCCGGTGAGTGTGCATGCCTACGCTCTGGGTTCGGTCCCCAGTTGTGGAGTCGGGGCATGTAGGAGAGGCAACCGGTTGATGTTTCTCACATCGCCGATTCTCTCCCTCTCATTCTCCCTCCCTTCCCCTCTCTCTAAAACCAAAAAAATAATAAAAAGTAAGATCCATTACCCTTAATAGTGTCAGCCCAGCTGAGGAGACAGCTGGACAGAAGCCCTGGCCTGGGGGTGACCTGTACTTTCATTTTGTTACCTGTTGGAACTTGTGCTGGAGTTCCCCGGAATAGGAGCTGTGTTCCACCCCAAAGGGGAAGGTCTGTCTCTAAGACCCAAGAATCAGCTCACAAACAGAGGAGCAAAATCCCTAGGCACAGCTCTACCAGCCTTTCCTGAAGTCAAGGCCAGACGCTCCAACCCCAGTGCCGTTGGTAGGGGCAGTATGATAGGGTGGGCCCAGCACAGGGTCAGGGCAGCTACTTTCTTGCCCTCAATGTGTGACCTTAAGCAAGTCTTTTAGCATCTGTGAGGCTCTGTTTACTCAGGTGCACAAAGTGTTTCCACTGGACCCAGTCTCCCTTTTGATCAATTTAAAAATCGTGTTTTCCTTATTGGATCTACATCATGGTCACTGCAATATCAGTCTTTATCCTAAAGCACCAGTAGAATTAGAAATAATGTTCTGCTTTGGTGAGTGAAACAGAAAACGCTCACATTTGCACACATGGTAGGAGTTAAGTCTACTAGAAAGCCAACACCAGTGCTTCTCAAATTGTAGTGAGCAGAAGAATCATTTGGGGGGCTCATTTAAAACACAGATCCCTGGGTCTCTTTCTCAGGAGATTCTATAGCAGGTTTGGGGTGATGCTTGGAACCTGCGTAGACAATCCACCAGGGGATTCAATGTCCAGAGAGGGTATTTTTAGAAATCCCAACCTTGGCTCTAAGTGTCCAGGTGTACAGCGGCAATTAATCATGTCCGTCTTGGTCACACAGCGCCCCGTGATGCCAGGTGCATAGTAGGGCCCTCAACATCGGTTGTTAATTTAATTGCCCCAAATGCTTCCCCGTCACATCCAAGAAGGAGGTCACGCTTTCTTTTGGTAACAATATTTTGTCTGATTTATTCACTCCTGTATATCTAGCAGTAAAGGTTTGCCTAACACATTATAGCTGCTCAATAAACATTTGTTTAAAGAAGAGATGGATACATATTACATCATACTTAGAATTTCTTTTCATTTTTTAAGTATGAGATTATAAGTGCCGAAATGCCTGCTGCCTAGGGAGGGTGAGTGTGGCCTCCATCCTGAAGCTGGTGAGAAATCTGGACCATGTTTGTTCGCTAAGCTGTCTCCCCACCAAAGGTGAAGGCGGCTGAGGGGTTGGAGAGCGGCATCTTAGCGAGGCTCCTGAAGCAAGGGCTCAGATTTCTTGCTATGAGAGGGCAGAGCATGGGAGCAAGGCATCAGCCCTTCCTCCTTACTTTCCTCTGGCACTGCTACCTCTCCCATGGCCTTCCCCAGCTCACACACGGCCCTCACACGCTGTGAAAGTCGTTAACATGAAAATAAAAACCGTTCAAGGGGGACACCCAGTGTAAATAGTGGTCTCTCTGCTGCCACTCCTCTATGGTCACACACTATTGTCAATACCTGTTGACCTGCCTGCCCACACCACCCCCTGGGAAGCAATTATGGCATCCTCATCTGTTCCTAGCTCCAAGCACAGTGCCTGGTGAAAGGCGGGGAAAGACCAAGGTGGGGGGCGACATGTAGGCTGAAGGACAGGAAGTGGCTGGGCCACCTGCCCCCTGGCTAACTCCTCTTCCTTCTCACTCAAAGGACACTTCCTCAGAGAGGTCTTTCCTGCCCCTGAACTAAACTTGCCCGCTCTTATTCTTCTTCTAGAACACCCCATTTTTTTCCATCGTAACACATGACAATCGGTAATTATAGGTTTATTGGGTTCCCTTCTTCCTTATTTTCTATCTCTCCAACTAGACTGTAAACTCCATGGGGGCAATTCCATGTCTATTTTGTGCTCCACCCAGAATCTCAAAACTATCTCCCCACAAGTACTCAATACATACAGAATGAATGAATGAGTGAGTGAGTGAGTGAATGAGGGAGCAAGTGTGCCCAGTGATTTCCTTAGGCTGTTCTCGGAGATCCTGGCTCCAGTGAGAAGCCTCGCTTGCCGCAGCCGTCCTGCCCCCTCCCCTCCGACGCGGTTCTCACAGCAGTGTGGGGCTCCCGTACCAGGTCAGAGTGACAGTCCCGATTGCTTCTTTCCTGGGAACACCTGCCAGTTGATACAAATACAGTATTTACTGGTTGACACAGGGTGTTAAAAAATGACACTGCAACCCTGTATAGATGGAGATGATTTTATCCTAATAATTTGTTTTTTAATGAATGGCCCTCCATTTTGAGCAATTACTCTGTTCCAAGTTCATAATGAGATCCACTCTTTATGATGCAGAAGTTCCAGGCATTTTACAATAAATGATTACTTCATTTAAACCTTGTGAAAACTAAGACAGGTAGTATTACTATCTTCATATTACAGCTAAAATGGAGCTTGGATAAGTTAAGTCTTTTGCCCAAAGTCACACAAGTAGTTAAATGGTCAAGCAGGATCACCTCTCTCGGTTTGGCCGCCAAATTCATGCTCTCTTCCCTGTTGTCTATTCCCAAATCTGCTTGGAGGAGGAGAAAGGAGTCCCTTCACCTGCAGGTGTATACAATGAGCAGCAGAGGGGAGGGAGGAGCAGAGTAAGGAAATGAACATATATCAGGTTGCCACCTTGTGCCAGGCACATGTGGCCCTCGTGGGGAGGAATTATAATCTTCCTTTTGTAAGGGAGAGAAGAAAGCCTCAGATGAGGCAAGTGACTTACCTGAGTGGGTCAGACAGGCAGGAGAAGTTCAAAGGAGCAGATCCAGGCCTTCCTAGGCTCCACTTTCATATTGGATGTACACACAGGTAAACCTCTCTGCCTCGCTCAGCTCTCAGACACCTTGGGGACAATACTGGGCCCTGATCTTCTCGTCCCTGACAGCCTGGCCTTGGCAGGAGCGCCCTGCCATGGAGTGGCTGGGTCGGTAACTCGGCTTGGCAAAGAGACCGAAAAGTATTACGATTCTGACTCTGTCTTTTTTCTAGAGGAAATTCTTTGTTGTGTCTCAGGGAAAGTTGCTATTAACCAAACAAGTCCCAGACTATACAGCCTCAGTGTTTGTGTTTACCAGCTCTGCTGTTAGTTACATGGATAAATGATGTTTGCTTTGTAGCTACACTTTAAGCGTTAAAGTATGGAAATTTTGCATGCTCTTCTTCCTCCTTTCTTCCTTTCCTCTCTCCTTTCTTTCTTCTCTCCCTTCCCTACTCTTATTCTTCCTTCCTTCCTCTTTTTAAAGATAACATTAAAAGTTAGGTGTAGTTTGCAGAATATTTGAACTTCGAACTGCCTTAACCTATTGCAAATAGTCATTATGAAATTATTGATTCAACCATATGTTGATAGAACTTTTGACAAGAGCTCTTGTTGAACATAATCCAGGTGCATTTTTTTCTTGCCAGTTGAGTTGAACAAGTATCTAAGGTACAGTTCTGAATGTTCCCAAGAACTCTTCCAAAGAGTTTGGTTTTAGTCAGTTGGGCTGGTAGAACAGAATACCCAGACCGAGTGGCTTACGAACAACAAACATTTATTTCTCACAGTTTTGGAGACTGGAAAGTCCAAAATCTAGTGGGTGGCCAGTTTGTGCCTGGCAGGGTCCACTTCCTGGTTCATAGACAGCGCCTTTTCCTGTGTCTTCACAAGGGGGGAGGAGTGAGGGAGCTCTCCGGGGTCCCTGGTATAAGACACTAATCCTATTCATGAGGGCCCTGCTCTGATCACCTCCTAAGGGCCCACCTTAAAATACCATCACATGGGGATCAGGTTTCAACATATTAATTTGGGAGGAGGGGCACAAACTTTCAGTTTATAGAAAGTTCCTTCTCAAAAATTGCAATTTTCAGTATTTCTTCAGCAAATTCAATTTTCAGGTAGGTATCTTATCCTTCTGCTCAAATGTTTCTTTGTGGTTTCAGAGGGAACTCAAACTGTGCAAGAGAAAGAGCAGGAAAAGCAAGCCCCCAGGCCGCTCACCTGAAGCTGTCCCTGCACGCCTCTCCCAGCCCGGTCCCCAAAGCCTAGTGAGTTCACTGCTGCTGCCCCTGAAGGACAGGTAATCGGTTAGTGAGATTCTGGCTAAATCTGGAAGCAAGGGGCCACCTGACCTTTAATTAATAGCTAGCAAGGGAGATAATAAGGGAAATAATTATTAATAATGTCTCTTCTACAAAAAATTTATACCTGGTTTACACGAACACTAATCAAATCATGCGCAAAATCATAGCACCTCATGTCTGAGGAAAAGATGCTATAATAGATCCTATTTCCATAATTCTAACATGCTGTAATTTCCATCTGATGAAATACAGCTAAGGAACTACAAGTGCCATTTTATGTGTGAAGTTCTAACCTGGATAAAAAGTGGAGAATGATATTTTTTGCAGTGTTACAAAAGGTGGAAATAGCCCTGGCTAGTGAAGCTCAGTGGATTGAGCATGGGCTGTGAAGCAAAGGGTCACCGGTTCGATTCCCAGTCAGGGCACGTGCCTGGGTTGCAGGCCAGGTCTCCTAATTGGGGCCATGTGAGAGGCAACCGCACATTGATATTTCTCTTCCTTTCTTTCTTCCTCCCTTCTCCTCTCTCTAAAAATAAATAAATGAAATCTTTTTTTTAAAAAGGTAGAAATATGGTGAAAGTATGAAACATGCTCTCAAAAATTTTCAACAATGTATGGTATACAGCAAGAAAAGCAGCCGAAACTTTGCACGATCGCTTTGAGAAAAAAATGGCTTTCGAGGTGTTGCCGTACCTCCAGCCCCCTAGAATAGTGCCCGTCCCATCGCGGGGCCGTAGTGCGTCTTCACTGAATGAACTTTTTGGGGGCACAAGTTGCGGGGGAAGGCAGGAGGAAAAGAGCAGAGCGGTCTAACAACCAGGTTTCATGAGAACCCAAAAGGTAGGACCTTTGGGGAGCTGAAGAGGTGTGATAGCTGGACTTCAAAGGTGATGTGGCTGTAGTCGCTTCCTAGAACTGCCATCACAAAGTACCACAGACTGAATGGCTAAAAACAAAGAAATGTATTGCCTCATAATTGTTGAGGTTAGAAGTCCAGAATCGAGGAGTCGGCAGGGCTGCCTGCGCTCCCTGAACCCCACAGGGGCACCCTGTCCTGCCTCTTTTTAGCCTCTGGCATTTTGCTGCAATCTTCGGACTTCCTCAGTTTGCAGCCGTGGCACTCCAACCTCTGCCTTGTCATCGTGTGGCATTCTCCCTGTGCGTCTTTGTGTCTTCACATAGCCATTTTCTTATGACATCAAGTCACATTGGGTTGGGGTCCACTCTATTCCAGTATGATTTCGGAAAATAGAAAGAATTACAGTAGCCAAAACTATCTTGAAAAAGAAAAACTAAGTTAGATGGCTTAACCACATGATTATGATTTCAAGGTTGTGATTTTAAGACTGTAACCAGCCTACTAGGTGGCCCCCAATGGTGCCCACTTCCTGGTATTAGTTCCTTGTGTAGTCTCTTTCAAATGGTATCAGGGTTGGTCTGTGTGGCCAAGAGAATCTGGCAGAAGTGATGATATGCTGCTTCCTAGATTAATTATAAAAGGTATGTCTCTCTTTCTCTCTTTTTCTCCCCCTCGCCTTCCTTCCCCTATTCTCTCTCTTCTCTATGGAAAGAACCACGTGGCGGGGAACTGAGCCCATGGTCACAGTCAGCGAAGAGCTGAGGTTTCTGTCAACAGCTACTGTAGTGAACTTGGGAGCAGACCCCCAGCCCCAGTCCAGCCTTCAGCTGAGCGCTGCCCTGACCGATGGCTCGATAGCAACCTCATAGAGACCCTGGGACAGACTCACTCCGCCTAGTTCCTCTCAGAACACTGACTCTCAGAAACGGAGTGGAAATACTAAGTGTTTATTGTTTTACATTGAGAAATTTGGGGACAATTTAGTATGTAGAATAAATAGTGACCATAAAGACTTACTTTTAATATAGTAATAAAGATAGTATGGTATTAATATAAGAACGAACAAATAGATCAATAGAACACAATAGAATCCATACACATACACACATACAAAGTCTATTCAGAAGGTATCCAGCCATATAATATAAAAAATAAAGACATTTATTGAAGAAGATATAAGATACAAGACACAATGTACATAGGACAATGACGCCTCAGTCCCCTTCAAAGTAGGCACCTTGGGACCTCACACAGTTCTCCCCATCCCCATCAGCTGTCCCCTCGTATTTTCCTGAATCTCATCGATGGTTTGAAATCTTTTCTCTTTCAAAGGTGATTTTAGTTTTGGGAAAAGCCAGAAGTCACAGGGCACCAAATCTGGGCTGTAGGGAGGCTAAGTCACCTGGTGATTTGTTGTTTCACCCAAAATCTCTGCATGAGAGACATGATGCGTGAGCCAGCATGTTGTCATGATGAAGCTGCCAATCAACAGTTGTCTGTAGCTGTGGCCTTCTGAATCATCTGAATAGTTTCCCTGGAGGAATGTTTGAGCTAAACACAAAATTTGATGCAGATTTGTTGCTCTACTCTCTCAGTCACTTTGAATGTGACAGACACACAGTACACATGCTCAGTCAATGGTGTCTACCACCCCCACTGACTGGTACAGTGAAATCATTGTTCATGCGTGCATATTCCAGTCCACTGTCCTTGGCTGCCAGGTTACATCGATGTTGTGCAAACAGTTCTCATTATATTAATAATGTCTGGACTTTTCTGGACAGACTAATATATACATGTATATGTGTATATATGTATACATATTCAATTGATTTTGATAAAGGTACTAATATAATTCAAAGATGATAATGTTTCCAAAAAAATGATGCTAGAAGACCCTTTCATTTGTGGGTCTTTTTCATTTGAGGGGCTCCCTTCCCTACTCTCTTCCTTCTGAGGGTCTCGTCCACATGCCTCTCCCTGATTTCTAGGTCTCTCTCGGGACCAATATAAACTGACGAACATATTTGCGACATTATTAATGGCCAAATTCCAGCCTCCAGAACTATTTTAAGATAGAACATAGAGAACATGTTGGGGTATGCAAACATTTTTAAAACAGGATAATGAATGAATAAAGAAGAGGTGGTATACAGAACTAGAATAAATAATCCAAAAATTTGTATGGAAACACAGAAGACCCCAAGTAGCAAAAGTAACCTTGAACAAGAAGAACAAAGCTGGAGGTATCATGCTACCTGATCTCAGACAAAACTACAAGGCTATAGAAATCAAAGCAGCATGGTACTGGCATTAAAAGCATAGATCAAGGGAACAGAAGAGGAAGCTCAGAAATAAGCCCATGCTTGCACGGTCAATTAATCTATGACTCAGGAGGCAAGAACATACAATGAGGTACAGACAGTTTATGCAATAAATGGTGTTGGGCAAATTGGACAGATGCATGCAAAAAAAAAAGAAACTAAATCACCTTTTTACACCATACACAAGAATAAACTCAACATGGCTTAAAGATTTTAAGACTTGAAACCGTAAAACTCCTAGAAGAAAACATAGTCCGTAAAATCTCTGACATTTCTCTTAGCAAGATTTTTTCTGATATATCTCCTTGGGCAAGGGAAACAAAAGAAAAAAAAATAAACAAATGGGCCTACATCAAACTAAAAACTTTTTGCAGAGCAAAGGAAACCATCAACAAAATGAAAAGACAACCTACTGAATGGGGGAAGATATTTGCCAATGATATATTTGATACAGGATTATTGAGAACTCAGATAAATCAACACCAAAAAAATAAAAATAAACAATTAAAAATGGGCAGAGGACATGAACAGATACTTCTGCAAAGAGGACATACAGATGGCCAATAGGCATATGGAAAGATGCTCAATATCACTAATCATCGGAGAAATGCAAATGAAAACCACAATGAGATACCACCTCACACCTGTCAGAAAGACTATCACTGATAAATAAACAAGTGTTGAGGAGATGTGGAGAAAAGGGAAGCCCTGTGTACTGTTGCTGGAAATGCAGACTGGTGTAGCCAGCCTATTATTTATGGAAAACAATAGGAAGGTTCCTCAAAAAATTAAAAATGGAACTGCCTTATGACCCAGCAATTCCACTTCTGAGTATATATCTGAAGAAACTAAAAAGACTAATTCAAAACAAAGTATGCATCCCTATTTTCATTGCATTATTTACCATAGCCAAGCAATGGAAGCAGCCCAGTGCCCATCAACAGACAAGTGGATAAAAAAGCGGTGACACATATATAAAATGAAATATTATTCAACCAAAAAAAAAAAAAGAATGAAATTTTACCGTTTGTGACAGCATGAATGGACCTAGAGGGTATTATGCTAAGTGAAATAAGGCAAAGACAAATACCACATGATTTCACTTATATGTAGAATCTAAAAAACAACAGTACTAGTTGGTAGTTACAAAACAGTCATGGGGATGTAAAGTAAAGTGTTGGAAATATAGTCAACAATACTGTAATAAATATGCATGGTGCCAGGTGGGCACTTGAAATATTGGCAGGACCACTCTGTAAGCAGGGGTGTCCAAACTTTTGGTGTCTCTGGGCCACACTGGAGGAAGAGTTGTCTTGGGCCACACATTAAATACACTGTGACATGTAATCACAAAAACATCTCATAATGTTTTAAGTAAATTTACAGTTTTGTGCAGGGTTATATTCATAGCCGTCCTGAGCCGCATGCGGCCCGCGGGCTGCAGGCTGGACACCCTGGGGGTGTGAAGCATCTTATTGTCTAACTGCTCTACTGTGCAATGGAAACCAATAAAAAATGTGGAATGCAACCTGTGATTGAAAAATAAAATTTTTAAAAAGATGTGTATATGTATATATATATGTATGCATACACACACACACACACACACACATATACATAGAATATTATTTGGCCATGAGAAAGAAGGAAACTCTGTCATTTGTTATAACATAAATGAAACTTCAGGGCACTATGCTAAATGAAATAAGACAGAGAAAGGCAAACACTAGATGATATCACTTACATGTGGAATTTTTAAAAGCTGAGTTCATAGAAAAGAGAGTAGACAGGTGGTTACCAGGGACTGGGAAATGGGGAGGTGATGGCCAGAAGGTGCAAACTTTCAGCTATACGATGAAGAAGTTCTGGGGATCTCATGCAGGGCATGGAGATTATAGTTAACAGTACCGTATTTTATACTGGAAAGTTGTTGAGAGAGTAGATCTTAAAAGTTCTCACCACAAAAAAGAAATTGTAATTATGTGAGGTAATGGAGCTGTTAACTAACCTTCCTGTGGTAATCATTTTGAAACATATAAGTACATCAAATTATCACATTGTATACCTTAAACTTAAGACATACATGATATGCCAATTATTACCCCCCAAAATCTGGGAAAAACCCACATGATATCCACAAAGAGGTTTATACAAGAATGTTTATAATGACTTTATCATAATGGCAAAAACCTGTTAACAAACCAAATGCCCCTCAACAATTGAATGGATAAACAAATTACAGCATTATTTATGTAAGGAATACTACCCAGCAGTAAAATGAAACACTGCCGATGCATACAACTAAATGCATGCAACTTGTTGCATCAAAGAAACTAGATGCAAACAAGTACTGTAATTCCATTTACAGGAAAATCTACAGGCAAAACTAAGCTACAGTGACGGAAATCAGGAGAGCGGTTGCCTGTAGATGAGGGGTGATGGATGGAAGAGGACAGGAGGAGACTTCGTGGGGGACAGAAAGTTCTCTACATTACTAGGGATGCGCACATTTGTCAAAGACTCATTCAACTGGACACCTAGAATCTGAGCATTTTATTGTATGCAAATAACCCTGTAAAATAAATTTGAATTCCTTACGCAAGGCTTGCGCTTTCTAGGTCCTTGGTAATTATAGTGCTGCAAATATATCAGTTGGTTCACACTGGTCCTGGGAGAGATCTAGAAATCAGAGAGAGATCCTCAGATGGGAGAGAGTACAGGAGAGAGCTGCTCAAAGGGAAAAGAAACAACAATGAAAGAAGTTAAATAGTATTCACTCGGCATTGGGTTTTACACTGCCTTGGATAATTTCCTCTTTTCATATGTCTTTTCTTTAAGGTGAAACATTGACCTCTACAAGGGTAGTGGTACGTCTTATAAGCCTTTGATTTCCCAAAGCACCTAGCATTATCTTATGCAGACAGAGAGTTCAGTAAATATAGAAAAACAGAGAGAGGTTTGATTTAAACTATTTCCCCAGTGGGCTTGACATGTCTTTCCTGGAATGGCCGACTGCAAATGACATGAGAACCAGGACTATTCTCTATTTCCCAGAGTCTAGCACAGTATTTGGCAAAGAGAAAGATAGATTTTCATTGATTAACTGAAGTGTACACTACAAAGCGAAATAAAGGATCTCCTCCTCTCAAAGCCCTATTGTCTCTCCTCCTCTTCCACCTCCCCCCAAACCTCCCAGTGGTGGAAATCTTTAAATATGCTTTTTGTTGTTTTACAGCCGTTTGCATTTAAATTGGGTGGGTCGCTATCACATTTTATTAGCTATTCCTCATACCAGCCCTGTGAGGTTAGCGCTGTTATCTGCGTTTTACAGGCGAGGGCACCAAGAGGTGAAGCGACTTGCCCAGGTCGGGATCACACGATGAGCTGCTGGGAGCAGTGGGATTTGAGTGCACGGCCTCTGCCTTTCCAGCCAGCTGTACTCGTCCGTAGAGCTGGGTGGCTTTGAACCTGATAATGACATGTGAATGTTCTATATTAGATTTTGAAGATCATCTTAAAGGCATTGATTCCAGAAGAATGAGTTTGGATTGTTAATTCTTTGGCCCAATTATTTTTCCTGGGGAGATTTTTTTAGGCACGTGAGTGGGCTTCTTAGACCCGAGATCTTTGAGATGACTCACTCTGTCCAGAGATGCAGCACCACTATTTCCTGCTGAAATACCCTGCTTCTTAGACGTCTCCCTCCCTGCATTCAGCGGCCTCCCAGTAGAGCCCACCCATATAGAATAACTCCTAAACAATATTTTAACTGCAGCAAAATAATTTGATAGCATTCAAAGGGGGTTTAGGGCTCATCTAATGAAGAAAAACTTAATGTGGTGGACGAACTTGCCTAAATGTAAAATGTATATGAAATTGTGGGAATGGTGGATATGGCTTTATTTTTTTTTTTTTCCTGAAGTCAAGCTTTCAGATTGGTCTCCTTAAAAGGGAGTATGTCCCTACCAGATTGGGAAATCAGAGCTCAGTGAGTTTGAGGAACTTGCCCGAAATTGAAGCTCAGAGAGTTTCTGTCACTTGTCTTAAGCGTCACACAGACAGGCCGCAGCACCCCTGGCTCCAGAATGTCCGTCCTCCGTGAAGATGGCAGCACGGACTATTATCTAGGTTCCCAGAATGTGACCGTAGCATCAAGAATGACATCCACAAGCTCTTTGACTCATATACTTCATTCTGAAGAATTGGCTTCCCAAAATGGTATCCTTCCTCAAAATAAAAGCACTGGTCTGGCCTTTTCTTCATCTTCGTAAATTATTAGCTTCCCAGAAAGATACACGGCTGAGAGATCACACTTTCGTTGTCCTTTCCATCAGTGGCAGAAGGGAGTGTCAGCAGTTCCCAGAATCCCCAGTTCTGATAACTTGGCCCAATGTGATTAGCAATACACTCATTGCATCACCCACTGGCTCCCAGTGTGATGCTGGGTGATTCAATTAGGACAAGTGCTTCTCACCATTGGCAGTGCTTTAGATTTACCCAAGAAAGATTTTGAAAAATCCCTATGCCCATGACCAGGCTGTATGCTGGACCAATTAACTCCAAATCTCTGGAGGAAGAACCTCCATTAGGGGTATTTTGTAAAGCCCCTCAAGTGATTGCAATGTGCAGCCAAAGTTGAAAATTACTAATAGAAGCAAGAGAAAAAAATTCATATTGATTAGACACCTGTTATGTACTGGTGCTTTGCATATGTGTGCTAGCCATTTACTCGTCCCTGATTCAGAGAGGCTGTATAACTTTCCTAACATCCCACAGCTGGGAAGTGGCAGTCTGGCTTTAAATCCAGGTGGTTCTAATTCCTGAAGCAGGCTTTCATCACAGGGGCAGATGGGTTCCTGAAAGCTGTCTGTAAAACATAGATTAAGTGACGATTCAATGAGGTGATATTCGTGAAGCACCTGGCACATAGTAGGTCCCAATAGTCTCTGGGTCTCCATTTCTCAGCCTGTTCTTTTATCAGCATCCCTCCCGGCCCATGCTGTGACATGACTCCAATACTGTAGGTCGGGGACCTTGGTGTTAACCCAGCAGCTATGCAGCCACACTGCTTTCTCTACACATTAACCACGTTACATCATTAGTTCATAGCGTGACAATGTCAGGTTTTAAGGCACTTAAATTGATGGACTATATAACTGAGCATGTGTCCTATCTTTTACATGCATTTTATAGATACTCTTAGACTTACATATGTTAATATTCTGTAGGCTCTTGTCATTATTGGATGATGATCCCCACTTAATGGACAGGGGAGGTGACATTGGTGACAATGCCCGGCCAAACAGTAGAGACCTGATGTAACCAGATCATCCACTTCTTGTTTTTTAAAGATTGATTTATAGACAGATGGGAAGCGAGGGAGAAGAGGGGGAGAAATATCAATTCATGGTTGCCTCTTGCACGCCTCCCACTGGGGACCTGGCCCACAACTCAGGCATGTGCCCTGACTGGGAATTGAACCGGCCACCCTTAGGTTCGCAGCCTGTGCTCAGTCCACTGAGCTACAAAAGTCAGGGCCAAATCATCCATCTCTTCATCACTTTTCACAGGACTAGAGCTGGGGCCTGTGTCCAAGGAATTCTGAAGCTTTTCCCCTTTTTCTAGTCTATTGTTGAGGCTTTCAAATCATCACATTTTTTTTTCTGAATTGATAACATTTGGTCAAATAGGACATGGATGAGGGAATGTTACCAAACAGCAGCTGGGGTCCTGCCACCCCGGAGGCAAAATTGCAGAGGCAGAGGTTTGGTGATAAAGGAAAGGAGTCTTTATTCAAAACTACACAGTTTTGGAATAACAGTTTTCCACGTGCATTAGTCAATTAAGCCTATCAATTAAGGTTGAACACTTTAACTCTTCAGTTATAGCTTTAATCACTTAAACCTATCAATTAAGGCTAAACTCTTAACACCTGAGTTCTGATAGCATTTCCCCTTTTATTTTTAATTGCCTTACCTCTATAGGGTTATTTTACAAACTCAAACAACATAAGGTACAAAAGTTACACAATTTTGGAAGAATGTCAGGCTTCTGGTTCAGAGCCTTTTCTCTCTAGAACACCCAAAGAATAAACCTGCCATCCTCTGCCAGGCCAGCCCGATGCTAGCCTGAGCCCTGAGTTCCTTCCCATCTAAAATACCATCCTTTGGGAAATGCAGGCAGCTGCAGCACAATCGTCCAGGTGTCCTCGAGGACGAAAGCTCGAGAGCCAGAGTCAACCACCTGAGAGTATTCTTTTATTTCAAATCTTCTTGCCCATAATTCCACGTGCTCAGGAGGCATTCTGTTTCTCAGCCAATCCCATCCTAGACGGTTTACTATTACCTCAGCAAACTCTTCCTAAGGCCCCTCCCTACTTCTCCCTTGTGATCTGATCAGATCTCTCTGTATCAGGAAGGGCTTTCAGAACAAAGTGCCTCCTCATGATAGGACAAGTGTCGGCACCTGCCAAGGAGGGAAGGCAATGACCGTCTCCAGTGGCCTCTATTTGCTTATAGGTACTGAAGGTTTTGACCAAAGCAATACTAGTAATAATAGCTAATGTTTGCGGCAGACGGTTAGGCCAGGCACTGTCCTTGGTATTGCGTGGTAAATGAGATAGTCGGGATTCAAACCCAGGCAGTCTGAACCCAGAGTCTGGTTTCTAGTCCAGTGCTGTATCTTGGGAGCCACCGTTGGGCTAGAGGGACTCTCACTGAGGTAGTGGGGTTCTGGTGTCAACCTCAGAGGAAGTGGAAATGAGACATGTGGCTGGCCCTGTCCATGTCCTTATCCTTCCTTGTCCCCCTATTCCTCCAAATCATTGTCTACCAAGTCCTGCTGAGAGACAAGCAACACAGGAGTCGAAGATATTCCGGGCTGAAGGGAAGGAAGTGGATGCACTGGACTTCGATCCCTTCTTCCCATTTCATTCTCTTGTTCAACACGTCTGCATTGAGTGCCTCCTACGTGTTTGATAGTTTTCAGTTCTTTACACGCATTAAGTCAGACAAGTCAACTCACTGGCCCAAGGTCCACTGCTCTGCAGGAGTGGGACGGGGTGTGAACCCAAACCTTGTCAAACCGATGACATGCAGTGCCGGGCCTCTCACTTACGGCACTTTCTACTTATTTCAAGGGGGTTTTAATAGAGATTTGTGGTAGAGCATAATAAGTCAAGTAAACCAAAATTAAGTTCTCATCAGGGAAAGGAAGATTAGGGGCCTTAGAACTGGGTGGGGGGTGCCTTCCTGAGAAGCCGCACTGCGCATTTATTTATTTGTGTCTGTCAGTGGTGGTCTGGATCCTTGACTGAACACTGCACTAACGTGTTTGGGCCACGTCTTAATGGTGGTTCCACTAAATGTTCCTGCAAAGAAGCTCTAATATATGGCTCGCTTAACACGATCAACTTTTATTTTGCACTTCCATAAAGAGCCAAGGCAATTCCAAGTCAGGAGGGGATGGGGGATCTGCTCAAACACAGCTGGACAGGGGCGGAGTCTTTCTCAGCACGGAGATGAGGAGCTCCTGCTGATTGACACTGGGCTGGCAGAAGAGGAAATGGCGCGGAGGAATGCGTGTGGGAGGTTTTAATGGGTCAGGCCTGGAAGTTTTGCTCAACACTGCTGCTCACATGCCATTAGCTGGAACTCAGTCAGATGACCATACCTGAGGGCAAGGGGATTGGAAAAACAAGCCCAAGATTTTTTTTTTCACTTTTCTTTCTTTTGTTTTGTTTCTGTAGTTTATTGTTGCTGCCTGTGTTTCCCGAAGGACGGCCAGTGGTTTGAGGGCTGAGTTGCCAATGGAAAAAAGGATAAAATGAAGAATCTTCTGGAGTGATCCTTGTACATGAATGGAGTGTTGATTCTAAGCGTGAAAACAATAACTTATTTTTTTTATTGAGTACTTACTATGTACCAAACTCTACTACGCCCTTCCCTGACATGGTTGCATTTAATTCCATAGCAGCCGTGCACATGGATTTTAAAGGGCATCAATGGTTAAGTTGGCTGATGATACAGTTCTTCTCTTCTGAAGGTAATAAAAAGCAAATGTGCCCCTGTAGGTCTCTTTTCCATCCTTCTCTTTCTTGCGTGTGTCCCTGGGGTTGGTTTTCCTTGGATGACTCATCCAGGCTTTCTTGTCCTCCGGCTTTGGGTCGGATTTGGCCAGTAGGACTCCCCCACCAGAGAGCAGAGTTGGGTGTGCCATCGTGTCCCAGCTGCTCTGTGTTCAGGCAGTGACCGTGCTTCTCCACTGGTGGCCACACCTCTCCTGGGCAGCTGCTCTCTCATGGCTACAGGCTCCCATGAGTGGCCCCTCTTTCTGCGCCTTCAGGCCTGGGATGACCATGGCTTCCTGCCCTCAATAGTCCCTCGGTGCTTCACTAGCCCTTGAGTGGTCCCTGAACTTTTCCCACACCCTGTAAATATTGGGTTGGCCAAAATATTCATTCGTTTGTTTTCTGTACAATGGCTTTAGTAGTGCTTAGTTATCTTTAACTTCATTTGAAACAATTTTGTTAGATTTTATCGTGACATCTGTCATATCAGTATGCATTAAAAACAAAACAACTCATCAGCCCTGACTGGTGTGGCTCAGTGGAATGAGCCCCGGACTCTAAACCAAAGGGTCACCAGTTCGATACCCAGTCATTGCACATGCCTGGGTTGTGGGCCAGGTCCCCAGTAGGGGGTATGCAAGAGGCAACCACACATTGATGTTTCTCTCCCTCTCTTTCTCCATCTCTTCCCCTCGCTCTAAAAATAAATAAATCAACCTTTGAAAAAACTTATCAAAACTGGTAAATTTCTGTGTAGCCATTTTAATATTGAAGATGGAAGAAGATATGCAACATTTTTGGCATATTATGTTTATTATTTCAAGAAAGGTAAAAATGCAACTGAAGTGCAACAAAAGATTTGTGCAGTGTATGGAAAAGGTGCTGTGACTAATCAAATGTGTCAAAAGTGGTCTGTGAAGTTTCTTGGTACTGTTGACATTTTGGCCAAATAATTCTTTGCTGTGGGGCCGTCTTATGCATTGGAAGATGTTTAGCAGCACCCCCGGCCTCTGCCCACTGGAAGCCAATAGCAGGAGATAGCCGACATGCTCAAAATATCCAAATCAATAAAGTTATTGGTGAAAAAAAGATGTGTTTTTTATTTTACAGAAAAAAATAAACAGACTCTTTGGCCAACCCAATAGTTCCTCCCCAAAACTCTCTTTCCTCCTAGTCCCTATAGGCCTTGAGCACCTGCCCAGTGCTCCGCCTCCCGCCTTTTCCAAAACGTTA
>PVJI01005131.1:0-99978 GCA_004026765.1 Micronycteris hirsuta | reverse complement strand
GAAGTTCTCATTCATTATCTGTTCAAAAATACGTTCAATTTCTTGGTGTTCCTCTTGTCCTTCTGGCAGCCCTATGATCCGGATGTTGGGTCGTTTACAAATGTCTCTGAGGTTCCTGAGTCCCTCCTCATTTTTTTGAATTCTTGTTTCTTCCTTCTGGTCCACCCCATTGGTTTGATTCCCAGCTTCCTTTTTTTCCCTGTTGGTTCCCTGTAAATCTTCCTCCATTATCTTTATCGTATTCTTCATTTGTTCAACTATTTGCGTCCACCTTTCTTCCAGTTTTGTGAGCATCCTGATTACCAGTGTTTTAAACTGGGCATCTGTTAATTTGGCTATCTCTATGTCCATTAGTTGTAATTTGTTCTTATCTTTCATTTTGTCCATTTTCATTCTTTTTTATCTCGGCGCACCTGTGGGAGTCTTAGGTGTTTGTCGGTGCCTAGCAACCTCGGTCGTTTTTTTGTGACATTTCCTCTGGGGGCAGGGCCTGGGAGGGAGCAATGGCATCTGCCGTTCACCGCTACTCCCTATCGCCCTCTGCTCCCCAGTTCCCCACTGCCTTTTCCACCAGTCTCGGCCCTGCTGGTTCCCACTGGCCTCTTCGGTTATGCTGCCAGCCTGCGAGGTTCACCTGTTGCTCGGGGTCGTGCTTTGGTTAGGCGCTTGCGGGGTGAGTCCCTCGGGGCAAACTGCCTCTCACTCCGCTCCTCCGCTTGGTTCTGCCCCGCTTACCGGCCTGGATGTACATCCTCCCGAACTTCCTGGGTGTCGGACTTCCCTTCAGTTCGATTCTGTCCGTTCTGGTTGTTTATTTTTCGTTATTGAGTTTGTTGTTCAAACTCTCTGGTTGTGAGTGGCGGCGCAGTGCGTCCACCTACGCCGCCATCTTGGCAGAAGTCAGCGGTCTCCAACCTTTTATGCTTATGGACACTTCTTAGTAAAAAAAAGCTATGAGCACATTCCTAAGATAAGGGTGTTTGTAAATTATAGACATGAATTACTCCTTGCTCATTAAACTGGATATTAGTAAAGTGTAATTTCTTACTTTTTAGGTAAAAAATAAGTACTAATACTTAATGTACTAGACCACCTTATGCACCATAATGAAGACAACTGCTTCAAAGCATTATAAAAAAGGAAGATAAGAGACAATGGGTTTTGCTTCTATTGTACATCCAAACACTGCTTCCTCTTTTTGAAACTCAGAGACAGACTTGCTATCTTCTTTCTTAAGAGTATTATCTCACTTAATCTGATAATGTTTCTGTGTTGGTATCATTAATAAAACTTTTTACCTACTTGATCTATTTTACAAGAAAGTTTCCAAGTTCTGCTCTCAGGGGCAAGGATCGGTCAAGAATCCTGTCATATGACAGGTTAGGGATAAAGGCAAGTTTCTTAGAGGGCCAAGTGGCTCTTGGAAGTGGTAATGGGGGAATCAGGTTGAGCAGTGGGCAGGAGGTTAGAGGGCTGACAGATCCCTCAAGAGGCATGGTGTATTCTGACAAGGGTTTCTCCTCTAGAAAAAGGCAGTGGTACAATGGGGAGATGATGTCATTTAACTATGGGCTAGTTGTAATTTCTTCACCCATGAGACTGGCAATAATCCCTTTTTGCCATTTTATTTCTGTTGGAAGGGGTGACTAATCAGCCATTTATTTGGCAAGAGACAGAAGTGAATTTTCTGACTATTTCTAAGATGACAAATACTCCCACCTACCTTATAATTTGTTAAAACACATTTTAGGTCAAACTAGAAAATGGAATGACACCATAACACAAGGCTCAACCATGCGTACATCAGAAAGGGTGAACTATAACACTTGGATATAGCAAGTGATAAGAAGGGACAGAGTGTCGGGGAATTGAGACTTTACTCAAGGGTTGGATGGTCTGGTGGTTTTTTTTGAAAAATTTTTTTAATACTTACATCACTGAGCCTTTCCCGAGAGCTGCTCCTGTGGAAGCCCTTGGATTCTCCACTTGCGCTTTCACTGTCACTGTCCCTGCAGCTGTTCTGCCCTGGCTTGAGCTAGAGACAAAAGAAAAGAGAAATAAGAAAAGAGTCAGTGGTCTCTTCACACAACTGTTTCTTTGGCTCTGTTCTTTAAGCTTCATTAAAAGTGAATAACTTAAGGTCTTGATATTTAACATTCTTCTCAATTTCTGAATAGTGCCAGGCAAGTTGCCATAGAAAGAAACATAGAGGGTAGGATAAGCAAAACATTTATCATAAAATGTTGATGTAGATAAAAGAATGAGCAAGCCTCAAAAAAAAAATACCTGGAAAGTCTAACAAAGGTTCATAAATCTTGGAAAGTAATCTTCCCTCAGGTTTTTCCTCTGTTCTATTGTGATATCTGGTCAATAATAAAAAGATCCAGAACATGGGATAAGCTAAAACCAGATTATACCAACTATACTTTACCACTTTATTTTTTCTGTCCTCTTCTGAAAGGAAGAAATAACAAAACAGAACAAAAACCAAGGTTTTCTTATCCTAGGAGAAAATGATAAAGAGATGCTGGATGCTATCCTTTAGCCATTGGGAAGACATTTAATAACTCTGTTTGTTGAGACAACATTCTGGAGGTCTCCTGGCAGATATTTAGAAATACCATAACAAAACCTACAGTACAAGTAAATTAAGACAGCGTTCATTCAACAAATAGGTATTAAGTCCACAACTGGGCCTGGTAGTAAGCCATAGAATTATGGTACTACTCCCCGCCCCAAAAAGTCTCTGATCTTACAAAGCTTACATTTTAGAACTTTCTATGCATTTATGCAGCTCTGGTTTTCCGTTAAAAATGGACAAACACACAGAATTGCAAACATGAGTCCATGTGAGACGGAGTCGCACACATATGGAAGAACAGTCTATTCACCAACCACATCTGCACAGAGCCAGAGCACTTCGGTGCAAGTCACACGACATGGCCCCTTTGCAATGTTCTCAATCTAGCAACAGGAAGTGCAAGACATTCAAGTAAAACAACACAAGGAAATAATTGCTAAGTGAAAACCAAAAAGAAGCCAGTGACATTCCAAGGAAAAGTGATTTCTGAAGGCATGGATTTTGAAAGAGGATTGAACTCATATGGTTGAAAGGAGAAAAGACACACCTGATGGAAGAAAGACAAGGAAAGCAACTTGCCAGGAAATGATCAGGGTCTTTTCAGAAACACAGTTCCTTTGGGGAGAAATAGGAAGAAATCTTAGAGAGGGGTACATGGACCAGCACATGGATAGGCTCAAACAGAACACAACCCCCCTATTTCTGGGCAGGAGGGATCTTAAGAAAGCAGAACAGGTAAAAGGCAGCAAAATGTTCGCCTGCAGCACTTGCATTTCTTGTACCTTTATAATATGCTTCTTTAAAGACTGCAGTTCACACTGCACTTTTGACCATACCATCTAATTAGCTATCTCCAGATCCCCACTTTTGGCTTTCAACCGTTCTACAAATCTACTTCTATTTTATTACTGAGAAAGAGAAACGTGAATGTCAGAAACACAGATCGGTTGCCTATTACATGTGCCCCTACCAGGGATCGATCCCGCAACCCAGATGTGTGTCCTGACCTAGGATCAAACCCACAGCCTTTAGTGTACCAGACAACACTTCAACCAACTAACTGAACCACCTGACTAGGGCTCTACAAATCCACTTTTATCACTCCCTTCTAAAATCCCATTCTATAGAAGTCTTCTCTAATGGAATCTCCCAAAATGATGCTAATTTTACTTTGTATCCTCCTGAGCCCTTAAGTACTTAGTTTCCTCCTAAATTAATGCAAAACCCGTTAATTCTCAGTTAATTCAGACGCAAACTCTCTGAGCCTTTTCTTATTACTATGGAAGAAAAGTTCAGACTATTGTCATTCTCTTCAAGTTTTCATTTTTACACTTATAATAAAAGAGGTTTTAATCTAAAATGGATATCACTTTCAATCAAATTCTTGAACATGTCATATTCATTACTGCCCTCCACTGTTTCACACTAGATTTCCTCTCTCTGACCTGCTTATCCTCACCTTCTCTGTGCTTTTTGGGTCAAACTTTTTTTAAAGTCCAGATAGTATGTCCTCCACTATGGTCTTTGAAGAACTCTTTCTTTCTTTCTTTTTTTTTTTAGAAGTCTTTCTTTCTATACTTACTTTTTAATATATGTCCTCATTGTTAGCTAGTATATCATTCTATCATATATTTTCAAGTTTAAACAGACTATTGTCAAGTATATGTATGCTGAAGGTAAAATCTGTATATGGAGAGGGCCCTTTAATTCATAAGCAATGTCAGAAATCTTATCCCACCAGATTTCTGAGTTAAGCAAAAGTAGGTGAAGCTACCTCCAACGTACAGATGAAGAAACAAATAAAACCAATGATGTACTCATAAGCAGGCATGAGATCTAGGACTAACCCCATGCCTTATAGCCTACTGCTTTCATCATTTTAATACTTTGTGCCCATTCAGATATTTATGTTTGGCATGGCAATAATGCTTCTCCAGTATGTTAGTATCTCCATAGGATATATATTTTTAATACATCTGTGGTGCCTGACTGCATTCACAAAGACAGGAGTCTTGTAAGGTGATATTTGATCAAGAGGTATTTATGAAAACTCAGTCCCCCAACTAAGATGAAAAATAAACATCCAGGGAATAAAGGGTATAAGGGTGTGAAGACTTTTCCTAATATTCAACTGGCTTAGCAAAGTGTGAACTTTGCATTTGGATCTTTTCCATGTTTTTTTCATGGAAGGAAAATGATACAAGGTCTAACAAGAGACTCCAGTGTCCTTGACGTCAATTATCTGACTAAATGTTGATCTAGGCTAAGGGAAAAACCCACGAAAGATTGAGATGAAGCAGTTTGCTAGTCTTCCCTGTGCCCTGCCAGCAAAAGCACTTCAGTGACTTTTCTTCTGAGAGACTTACATAAAATCCACCCCCACACTACCCCTTTTTCCTCCAAAGCCAGGCTCAAGTTTAAAGGAAACTTAGGATTTTAAGCTGTCAGACAGCTCAATATTTCAAAGAAATGGATTGACTACAGTAAGTACTAAAGCTAAACCACACGATTTCAGGCAAAAGAAGTATTCATTCCTAATCCCATGAATACATTTAAAGCTGGCATTTTCAGCCACATCCAATGGATCATTTGAGGTAGCATAACTAACTCAGAAACTGTAATCCTTCATCTGAAATTCCTAGCTATTACCTACAACCAAGATATATTACAAAGGCCAGGTGCTGGCTTAAACATTTAAAGACCTAAGAAAAATCGATCTGCTTACACTGATTTGTCCTAGCACCCATGGCGACTCTGTTATAAGAAAGCTTTTGCTCTAACTGATGCAATGAGATTTCTTACTATCAGCCTGTAAATATTTCAGTAAGTTGTTTCTTTAAAAATTACTGTAATTTACTCTCTTAGTTTCAGGACTTTCTTCCCATCAGACTATTACATATTTTAGTAGTAAGAATTAAAACAAAACAGAAGAAATGAAAGGATACTAGTGTCTGGCATGATGGCAGTAATTCCATCAATAACTATAACATTTTTTATAAAATATAAGGAGCCATTTTGTTTTTCAATAGATTTCCTTGTCAAAAATACATTCTCCAAATTCTGAAACTGTGATCTTCTTACAGACTTAACTGCTATTAATGGCTAATTAGGAAAATAATGATGCATGGTTTTATCATTGCTAATGAAAATATAGCAAAGTCTCATCACCCTGGCCTGAGTGAAGGGAGAGCAATTCTGTACACATCTGCCAAGATTTGTGAGCCAAGCTATGCCATTCAGTCATTCTTGTTGAGTTCCAACAAGATGTTAGCTGCTCAGCAGGTGTCATTAACCCTTCAAACAAAATTTATAGGAGGATAAAGTACTTAGAGAAGATATCTATGCCTGGAGCTCTAAAGGAATGATGTGAATTATGCAGTGCAATGCATAAGGGCATCCAAATTATGTAGTGCAATTCAGAAGAACCATAGTTTTAGTTCCTTAAAGTGGCATAAATCCTCTCTTAGACTGCTGAGTTCTCCTATAGGGATCTAAATGAACTCTATACAAGGTTTTTAAAATGTGTCAATAACTACAGAATCTTCTTTCAGTCAAAGAAATTTTGTGATACATGTTCACTAACATTAAAGCAGCAAGTATTTAATCTTGTAAATTTATTTTTCAAAAAATAACTCTCCACAGATGGGGAAAGTTTAATAGATTGGATGGCATCTGTGCTATTTTATTCCTTAGGCTTTAAAACGTATTTCAGATGAGAGACACAGAATCAAACTCAAGAACTTAATGAAAAAGCTGACATGTCAAAATGAGCTAACCAGAAATAAATACTACAAACTACAAAGTTGAATAGAAAAAACATTTTCTCAATAAAAGAATAATATATTGTACTTCCAAATATAGTAACAAGTTGTACCAAAAAGCTAAAAATTAAATTCTGAAAATGAGGGTGGGCAAGGAATTTGTGCAAAATTTCTCTGGGATCACAGAATCAGAAGTTATCCTGCTGTGTCCTCAACAGTTAGAGAAAGAATTTTAAAAATTTGATAATCTTGAAGTTAACTACTACTAAAATTTAAATACAAATGTGTCTTACAAATTACTATGAATATAAAAGGATTAAAATCATAATCAATTGAGAAATAAAGAAAAGATAAAGGAACTAACATAAAGGAAAAGCATATGACTAAGTATATTGGTTATACTAATATATATGGATTAAGCTCCCACTTCTAAAAAAAGGCAAGGACATCCATTTTGTATTGAGAAAAAGAAATAAATATCCAACTATTTGTTAGTTATAAAGAACTCTCAAATTAAAAAAAAGACAAAATATTACAAATAATTCATTAGATTAAGTCATGTTAACGATAGCCACTTTATAGTTATAAAAAGTACAATCTTTATGTTTTATACCTTTGTACTTTATACTAAAGAAATGTTATAAAATTTGATATGGAATATATAAAGGAAAAATATTTTCAGTAATAAAGGGACTCAATAGAAGATAGGAGACTTTAGCATCCTACTAATTATCAGCGAGTGAGATCACAAAAAACTACAAAAGGACTTAAGAGGTCAAGAAGCTCAATTTGACTTAGTCAAAATTCACGGTAAATTTGGTACTTGCAGAGATCACACCTTCTAAATCACCCACGGGACATTACCACCAACCAAGGATATATTAAGTCTCAAAGAATATCACAATAAATTTTAAAATATACAAATTACATAAACAGCCTTCACTCTGATGAAAATTAATGATGACATTTAAATTAACTAGAGGTTTTTCATCTAGAGGTTTCACCTAGAGGTTTTTCTTAAATCTTTAATTCAAAAGCTGTATTTTAAAATCCTCTCCACAATTATAATTAAACCAAAAAGAAAAATCACAAACACACCACCTGTATTTAAAAAATTAAAATTATAAAAATGTAACTTAAAAAATTTACAGATCCCATGAAATCTATGCTAGAAGTAACTCATGTCTTTTCCATTAAATGAAAAATAACAGAAATAACCTAATTATGAAATTATGAAGATTAAAAACAAAAAGAAATAAGGCAAAAAAAATCAACTTTAGCAAAAAGTAGAAGGAGATTATAAAACTACATAATGAAATGAAAATTAAAATACTACACAATTAATAAATTAAAGTAAAATTGGGAGCAAAACCTACAAAGAGATAAACCTCTTTCTTACAAATCTAAGTTTAAAAAAGAGGTACGAAGTAAAACCAAATAAGGAAATAATATATCATTATATAATCATATAATAATATAACAATATATAATGTGATAATAGTATAGTAATATGATTATCATTACAAAATAGGCACATTTATAAATTATAATTCTAAAATAAGATACATTTATATATAAAATATAATAGGCACATTTCTAAATTATAGTAATGAGTATTATTTAGTACTTTCAAAATCATAATCAAATAGTTTAAAATTTCCAAGAAAATTTAACATAATTTGATTCAGAGCATGTAAAAAATATGCAAAGCTAATCTGTGTCCAAGTCTGATAATAATAAAACAAAAAGGGAAATATAGAATGATGTTCTTCATTAAAAGAACACATAAAATATGATAAAATATAATAAAGTGAATTAAATAATAAAGTCTAACAATTTTTCATAGGAATATGAGTCCATCAATTAGCAACTTGATACAAGAGAAATTTTTTCTCATTTATACTTATATATGTATATATATGATACATTATATATATTTATGCTTATTTATTTTGAAATAATGATTGGCTGACACGAGGACAAAAATAGTACAGAGAGAGAGGGGGGTGAAAAGGCACCCTGTATCCTGTTTCCCCTAGAAGTTAAAATCTTAAAAAAAAAAAAAAGATGTATTTATTTATTTTTAGACAGAAGGGAAGGGAGGAAGAAAGAGAGGGAGAGAAACATCAATGTGTGGTTGCCTTTCACATGGCCCCCAATGGAGACCTGGCCTGCAACCCAGGCATGTGCCCTGACTGGGAATCAAACTGGTGACCCTTTGGTTCACAGCCCGCACTCAATCCACTGAGCTACACCAGCCAGGGCCCTAGTAGTTACATCTTAAATGGCTATAGTACAATACTAAATCCAGGAATTTGATATTGGTATGTGATAGGCACTTGTTTTACAAGAAATAGAGCAGTGAATGAAACACAAAAATTCTTCCTCTGCCCCTGATGGGGTTTAAATTCTCTATGTTGTGTGTGGGTTAGGCAGTAAGTACAACCAATATTAGATGTTAGTGCAGTGGGAAAGCAACAAAAGGGGACTTGATGTGTGGGGATATATTTCAACACTTTATTAAGAAAAATTTCAAATCTTAGAAACATTTGAAAGAATTATAGAACGAACACCCATATATCCACCATGTTACCACATTTGTGTGTGTGTCCCTTCAATTTTAAGTAGAATGGTCAAGGAAGGTATGTTTGAGAAGGTGGCGGTGAACAGGGACCCGAAGGGGTTGAGGGAGAGCAATGTGATCTTTTAGGGGAAGGGTTTCCTAGGCAGAGAGCACAGCAAAGAAAAGGTACTGAAGCAGGAACATTTCGGGGTCTTGAAGGAAAGTAGAAAAGTCAGTAGGGTTAAAAAAGAAGAGAGATATTACTGGAAGTAGGAATGAGGAGAGGGTGATGTAGGGCGTATGGCTTCTACTTTGAGTGAGGTAGGAAACCTCTGGAAGGTTTTGAGCACAGACTTAGCATAATATGATTTATATGTTTTTTACAATTGTTGACACGATTACAGGTGTCTCACATTTTCCTCCCTCCACCCAGCCCCGCCCCGCCCCTTCACCACATTGTTGTCTGTGTCCAAGGGGTATGCATATGCTCATATGCACGTATGTTCTTTGGCTAATCTCCTGGCACAAAGCAAGTGTCTGAGGTGATAGCAAAGTTCTAAAACTGGAGTATAATGATAATTGCACAACACTGTAAATTTACTAAAAGTCATTAAATTGTACATTTATACTGAGTGGATTTTATGAGCCATAACGTATTTCAATAAAGCAATTTATTTTAAAAAGAGTAAAAGATTCCATCATTTTAATCTCTTACTCCAGAAAGGAGTAAGGCTCAGGCTCACAGAAGATAACTCACTTTCTTCAAGTCAACTGTGCATGTAAAATCTAATCATGGGAGTAAACAGGGGCAAGTATCTTGAGGGCCATCTTGGGATCCTGCCTACTACAGTGGGTTTACAAAGATACAAAAGGAGAAATTGTCTTTAAATCCATGCATCAGAAAATGACTACAATGAAATTAGGAAAGTTTTATTAATGTAAAATAAAATAGAATCACAGATATGCCTTGACTTTGGAGTGTCCTTTACCTGTGTCAGTGATGTTCCCAAATAAACACTTAAGAAATTGCACAGATAACATACTGAAGAATGTCATAAGCTTGAACAATGGAAACCAATGAAGCACTCCCACCTGCCAATCACCTACACTATTCAACATTTTTAAATGGGTTCAGCAGACTTCATAGCAGTAGGAAAAACTGAAAATTAATAAAGAAGGGGAAATAAGCCAAAATCAATCTAACTACAGAGTTCCAAACATAAACAAGAAACAAGTAAGACACTCAGGAACAATCTGACAAACTTTGATACCCTTCCAATAGATAAACCCAACCCAGATCACAGAACTTACTGTCCTACAGCTTATCAAGAGAGTCAAAATCATAGAAGACTACGATTTGGTCAAGAGGCTCTTATGATACTATTTCTTCATGACTTAATAATGTGAAGGGAAGAGAATGCTAGTGTAAAAACAGTTCTTAATATATAATTAACATCTCTATCTATAACTTCGGTACTATTTCTAGGTTAAATTACACTGACAAAGGGCATAATAACATACCTATTTATTTTCTACCAAAAAAACATTCTAAGCTGTGGGGGTGAAAAGGATGCACAAGAATGGGATTAAAGAGAAAAGCCTAAATGAACAAAAGGTGCTTGGCATTCCTTTAGTTTGATTGTGGACTACTGAGATAAATCTTTTTTTCAAATAGGCTCAGAAAGTCACACAAAATACAATTATGCAATGCAAAAATAATTTGAAGAAGGAATGTTTGAATATTTTGGTGTAGTTTCTAGGCTTCTGATAATAATATTTTGATTATTACAAAGAAACTCTAAGACAGTATTATTTGGTTGGAAAAGATGAATATTCAAAAATTACAAATAAACAGTTTTATAGTTTTCTATAAAAAACACATTTTCAAGTAACTTTTTTAAATGGCTTGGCATTCCATAAATATCATCCTCAAACATAAAATGTTTTGTGCCTTTTGTTTTTCCCATTCTACCACGAAAATATAGCCAACTGAAGTGTAAAGAAGGAAATGACCTCATTTAACCTTAATTATTTCCTTACTCCAAATACATAGGATTTTCAATTGCGGGGGGCAGGGCGGTGTACAATTCAGTCCATAGCATTTAATCTGTATATCAAGAAACATTATTACCAATTAGTGACTATTTCATACTAGGCAACATTACTTCTATAAGAACATAAACAGGCTTCACAAGCACTATAGTCAACATTTTTTAAAAGCCACATACATTTCATAGGTGGGATGAGCCCCACAAATGCATGTTATAGAATATTTGAGACCCCTATTATAGACTGAATTGTGCTCACCCAAAATTCTTATGCTGAAATCCTAACTTCCATTACTTGAGAATAATGAGACTGTACTTGGACACAACCACTTTAAAAAGGTAATTAAGTTGAAATGACTCATAAGGGTGGGCCCTAATCCAAGCTGACTGTTGTCCTTATTAGAAGAGGAGACTGAGGCATAGGGAGAGATGCTAGAAATATACATGCACAGAGCAAAGGCCAGATGAGGACCCACTGAGAAGGCAGCCAACTACAAGGCAAGGAGAGCATCCCTGGGGGAAACCAAGCCTGCCAATACCTTCATCCTGGACTTCTAGTCTCCAGAACTACTAGAAAATAAATTTCTGTCTCCTAAGCCACCAACTCTGTGGTATTTTGTTACAGTAACCCTATAAAACTAATATAATCCTTTTCTTTAGGGTATAAACATCCTGGCTATTATTGTTCCCATCTTAGAAGAGAACACAATGAATCAAGACAAAACAAACCTACCTATTTCTCCATTTCTTTCATTCCCTTTATAAAAAATTGGGTCTAAATAGTTAAAACCTGTAAATTAAGATAATATAATGTTAAATAAAATGTCTTATCCTCTGACTTTACCTAAATAAATGTTGATAATGATGATGAAGACCAGGTTTTGATTTAGAATTTTATATTCCTTGAAGTATCTTGATGGAACATAACAGTGGAAAAGATCCAGGCACTGGCCTTGTATAGTTCTCTTCTCATCTGCAGTTCTGTCCCACATCTCAAAAACCTTCACCTGCACATGTGATAACATCCTAATCCAACCTCCAGGCTCCATCCACAACACCCGCTTTACCCAATTCCCACTAGTAGTGCCCCCAATTCAGGCTGAGGCATACCCATGGCTGTGGTGCACTCCACTCTCAGGCAGATGGACTTAGGAAGCAGAACCTGAATGCCAGATTGACGACATTTGGGCTGGGAATTCTGAAGTCCCTGATAACCAGTAGCATGGTACAGAAGGGGAGTAGAGACCTCCAAGTGGGCACATGTCCTTGGCCCTTGAACTCTTCCATTCTACAAAAGGGCAGGGCTTACAGAGGGCCACAAAAGGGCCCAGGGCAAAGGTACCCACTGCCTGACTTTAAAGACAGTACCAATCATTAACAACCCACAAACAGTAGACATAGTGGTCAATGTTAGTCCCCATCTTATTGATCTACCAGTACCATTTGACACAAGTGATCACTCCCTCATTCTTTTTTTTACTTTATTGTTGTTCAATTACATTTTTCTGCATACTCTCCCCTCCCCTCCCCCTCCATCCTACCTCCCTTCCCTGCCTCCCTCCCCACCCTTGGTTCTGTCCATATGTCCTCTATAGTGGTTCCTGAAAACCCGTCTCCCCATTGTCCCCTCCCCCCTCCCCCTTGGCTATTGTTAGATTGCTCTTAATTTCAATGTCTCTGGTTAAGTTTTGCTTGCTTTCTGCTTTTGTTGATTATGTTCCGGTTAAAGGTGAGATCATATGGTATTTGTCCCTCACCGCCTGGCTTACTTCACTTAGCATAATGCGCTCCAGTTCCATCCATGCTGTTGCAAAGGGTATAAGCTCCTTCTTCCTCTCTGCTGCGTAGAACTCCATTGTGTAAATGTACCATAGTTTCTTGATCCACTCATTTGTCCATTCTTGAAGCACTTACTTCACTCCTCCTTTTCCTCCAACCTCTGGCCACTCCTTATTAGTCTCCTGATGAGCCCTCCACATCCTCCAAACTCCAAAGTTAGATTCCCAAGGGCTCTGTCCTTGGACCTCTTCTTTTTCTTGTCTAAATTCACTACCTTTGATAATCATATCCAGTTTCATGCTTTTAAATACAAACTATGTGCTAATGATGCCTACCATATACTTAGCCCCAATCTCCTCCCAAAATCCTGGTCTTCTACATCCAGTTGCATCTTCCAATTTCATTTAGGTGTCCAATAGGCATCACAAAACTAAATTGACTAAAGAAATATTCTCAATGTTTCCAATTGTTGTTAATAGTAACTTTACTTTTCCAATTGCTAAGGCAAAAATCTTCTTTCCCTCTACAGTTACCACTCGCCTCAAAGCTACCATCGTCTCCTACCTGGATTAGGACACTACCTTCCTATCTGATCTCCCTGCTTGTGCTCTTGCCCTCTATATCCACACATCTCTCCCAAGAGATAGAGTGCTCCTGTAAAAAGCAAGTCAATGATGATCAGCAAACTTCTGGCCAAGATGGAGGCATAGGTAGATGGGCTTTGCTTGCTCACACAACTAAAAGGAAAGCAAGCAATTTAAAAACAAAAAACAACCAGAACTGCCAGAAAATTGAATTTTATGAAAGTCTGACAACCAAGAAGATAAAGAAGATACATTAATTCAGGCTGGTAGAAGAGGCAGAGATGGGCATCTGGAGTGAGGAAGACAGGCAGCAAGGTGGTAGAAGGCAGACTGGATGGATGAGGTGGCAGCTGGTGGACGAGGTGGTCCCACATTCCCATGCAGATAAAAGTGAAAGAACAACTGAGGAGCAAGACAGACCATGCAACTAGGGTTCCAGAGTGGGGAAATAAAGTCTTAAAACCTCTGACTGTTAAAAACCTGTGGGGGTTGAGGCAGCAGGAGAAACTCCAAGCCTCATGGGAGAGTTCAATGGAGAGACCCACAGAGTACTAGAAGACACACAAAACCACTCACCCGGGAATCAGCACCAGTAGGCCCCAATTCACTTGTGGGTAGTGAGGGAAGTGACAGAAAGTGGGGTGAGGCTGAGCAAGAGACATTGTTCCCTCTCTGACCCCTCCCCATATATAGCACCACGATGCAGTCATGATGTGGGTTCCACCCTGGCCAATACTTAAGGCCCCGCCCCTTACAGTGTAACAGGTGTGCAAAGACAAAGAAATGTGGCCCAAATGAAAGAATAGATCAAAGCTCCAGAAAAAGATCTAAGCAATGAGGAGATAGCTAACCTATCGGATGCAGAGTTCAAAACCCTGGTAATCAGAATGCTCACAGAAATGACTGAGTAGGGATGCAAAATAAAGGAAGAAATGAAAGTTATACAAAGTAAAATAAAGAAAAATATACAAGGAACCAACATCAAAGGGAAGGAAATCAGGACTCAAATCAACGATTTAGAACAAAAGGAAGAAGTAAACATCCAACTGGAACAGAATGAAGAAACAAGAATTCAAACAAATGAGGAGAGGCTTAGGAACCTCCAGGACAACCTTAAACTTTCCAACATTTGAATCATAGGTGTGCCAGAAAGAGAAGAGGAAGAGCGAGAAATTGAAAACTTATTTAAACAAATAACGAAGGAGAACTTCCCCAATCTGGCAAAGGAAATGGACATGCAAGTTCAGGACGCTCAAGAGAGTCCAAAAGAAGTTGGATCCAAAAGGAAACACACCAAGACACATCATGATTAAGTTACCTAAGATTAAAGATAAGGAGAGAATCTTAAAAGCAGCAAGAGAAAAGGAGACAGTTACCTATAAAGGAGTTGCCATAAGACTATCAGTTGATTTCTCAAAAGAAACCTTACAGGCAAGAAGGGGTTGGAAAGAAGTATTCCAAGTCATGAAAGGCAAGGACCTCCATCCAAGATTATTCTGTCCAGCAAAGCTATCATTTTAAATGGAAGGGCAGGTAAAGTGCTTTCCAGATAAGGTTAAGTTAAAGGAGTTCATCATTACCAATCTTTGTTACATGAAATGTTAAAGGGACTTATCTAAGAAATAAAGAGGAAGATCAAAACTATAGATAGTAAAATGACAACAAGCTCACAACTATCAACAACTGAACCTAAAAAACAAATGAACAAAAAAAACCTAAGCAAACAACTACATTAGGAACAGAATCACAGAAATAGAGATCACAGAGGGTTATCTGTATGGAGAGGGTGGGGAAGAATGGGGGAAACAGTACAGGGAATAAGAAGCATAAATGGTAGGTACAAAATAGACAGGGGGAGGTTAAAAATAGTATAGGAAACGGAGAAGCCAAAGAACTTATATGTACAACCATGGACATAAACTAAGTGAGCGGGGGGGGGGATGCTGGGCAGGGTGCAGGGTACAGGGGAATAAAGAGGAGAAAAAAATGAGACAACTGTAATAGTATAATTAAGAAATATACTTAAGAAAAGTAAGTAAATGAATGCTTTATTCTTCTCAAAATCATCCAGAGTCTTTCTATTGCCTTAAGAGTAAAGACCAAGGTCTTTAGAATGGTCTAACAAGTTATGCCCCACTCTTTCTGCTCCCCCCATTATTTCTAGGACCTCATTTTCTACTTTTCTCAGCCTTGCTCACTCTGTAACGTATTTGTTGGCCTCATCAATATTTCTCAGAAAAGTGAGACATGCTCTTACCCCAGAGCCTTTGCACTTGCTGAAAACTCTTTGTCTAAAATGTTCTGACATAAGACTCACCATTTCCATTCTTTAGATCTTATTTAAATGTCACCTTGTCAGTGAGAACTTCCTTGGTCATCCTATTTAAAATTGTAATCCTGCCTCTACTTAACATTTTACTTATTTTATTTGCTCCCTGTCTCCTCCAAACTCCTGTCCCCTCAAATACATCACAACTAGATTATAAACTACATAATAACCAGAATTTTTATCTGGTTTGCTCATTGTTCTCCCTGCAGAATCTAAAATAGTACGTAGGAGTTATTAGATGCTCAATAAATATTTGTTTGATTAATCAGCACATATTAACTTTGAAGGTCTACAACATGTAAGTCAGTCTTAAAAGTCTCCCACAGAATGGTCCTTGGAGCTATTAGCAAAGTGCAACTATATTGTAAAAAGCCAGTCTTCTAGGACTGGCCATAATCAGAGCTCAAAAGCTGAGTGGCCACATGAAGAGCGTCATGTACCAGTGAACATGTGGGCTTTGCGATCATACAAAATCAGCCATTAGATTCCTTATTCTTCAAAAAGAGTCACTGCTAATTTTGTTCTTAAAACAGTGATCACATGTAATTTAAGATATTTTACACAGTCAGGTATAGGATTATAAAATGAAAAGTGGTATATAATTAGTATAATAAATCTTCATCCTGGCATTTGAGAATTTTAAAAGTACTTGTTCAGCAAAAGGTCAAAAACCACTAGCAAGAGAAGTTAATAGCTCTCTTCATATTATACATGTGTACTGATGAGATTGCCACTTTTAAGTAATTTGGATAATATGAAGCATTTTAAAATCCAATGTATTTTACCTTCTCACAAGTGCTTTTAAAAATATTTTATTTTTAAAAAGCAATCCAATAAAAACCTTCCTCCAACACACTGCACACAAAGGCTGAAATGTTTAAACACATTGTACTACCAAATACCAATTTATTATTAACAACAACATTTATAAAAGAAACCCAATTGGTTATGGAAATAAACACAGGGTCTGGCAGAAGTAAAGCCTGCTTGAGTGTGGTTAGTAGGGTAATAACATGAGTATAATAATTTATAGTTTTAATTTGAACATTTTACCTAAAATGTCATATGGTGTGCTTAAGTGTGATATTGTTATATTACAGAATTAACACGCTTATGATTTTGTAATAAAAGGGGGGCATTAATTTGAGCTGGACCCTGTATATTCTCCCAGGTACATTTTCAATTGAGAAGTTACTTTCTCAGAAGGTGGTGTAAGTTTGTTTTTGTCACATGGCAAAGTAATGGTTTGTATGACATCCAGTACTAGCTTGTGCCTCTGAAAGCAGGACACTGGCTAAATTAGTTCTGTAGTTACACAGGGCGATTTTAGTATCATGCCAATGTGGTCTGCACATCCTACATTGTCCTGCATCTATTACTGCATCATCTGCCTGGCCTCTGAGGAACCTGAATCAGAAACTCTGGCTTTACAGCAAACTTAACTAGTTTGTTATAGCAGGTGATTTTCACTTGGCTCCAGAAGATTTAAAGTTATGAAGCCTCTCACATTTTTAACCTGGGAAAAATAGACATAGGGAGTGGGATAATCCAATTTTGAGTGAAGGACAGGCAGGGTAAAGACAGCTTACACAGGAAACCATGAATTTCACAACTAAGAAATTCTTAGTCTAAATACATGGCATCTCCCCAAATGCAGAAAGACCTAAATACATAGTTTCCAAATCTTGGCATGATTTTGCTGATTTTCAAAAGTTAAGAAACAAAAAGACAATGTTTCCTAACAAAACTCAGAGATGAGAAGACCTCTTAGAAACATAAATTGGGATCCCACACAAAGGTATGTTAGTTCTCTCCATTGCAGATCTACACATTTAGCAATTAACTAAAGATAAGACAACAGCTTCATTTTAAAGAACTTAAACACAGCAATATCTGGCTGTCAACACAGGGGCAAGGGCTAGTAAGTGATGGGTTTGCTCCTGGCTCTTGCAGCTCCCGTGCTAACATATCTTCTCAGTGGCACCCAAAATACCTCATTGGCTCCATGTAACCAAGAAGAAACCAATGAATAGGCCTATTATACAGAATAAATAAGCAATCATCATGTTATATCTAAGAATCACAAACACTTTGTAAATTAAAGTGAATTTCCCAATTTACAGATAGAGGAGCCAAAGTTGCAAAGACTAAATAATCTGATCAAAGTCACAAAAGACAGAAAGCAGAGGCAGACGAGAACCAATGCCAGCCTGACTCTACAAGGATGACAGCCCTCCCAGGAGTATCCAACCTGTGGCCCAGGATGGCTATGAATGTAGCCCAACACAAAGTCATAAACTTGCTTAAAACATTATGAGACATTTTTGTGATTATGGGTTGTAATGTATTTAATGTGTCGCCCAAGGCAACTCTTCTTCCAGTGTGGACAAGAGACGCCAAAAGGCTGGACACCCCTGCTAGTTGTTACACAGAGCTCGGGGGGTATAGTAGGAAGAACATGTCTAGACTTTTTGGTTTCCCTTCATCAGTCCAAATGTTTAAGTTCTGTCTTGATCTTGAATGTAAGATAATCAGTATCTTATAAGGGTGGATTTACAGTTTAAATCACCTGTTAAACCTGCTCTATGATCTTTGCCATCGTATCTTGAAAAAGAGTTAACTCATCCTACTTTTTAAAAAATGTGAAAAACAATACACATAAAATACGCACAGCAGGTAAGGAAAACTACAGTTATTTAGGACAATGGTATGTTTTAAAAATTATTTTTCACTTCCACACTCCAAATTCCCTGAACTCCAAACAGATCAAAGTTTTACAGATTATCCCACACATACACAAAAAAAGACAAGAAACACAAATTAATAACTATTTAAGCATTCTGTTTCATCATGATAACAAACAGATGGTTTTAATATTCTGGAGGCTAATTCCTGAACAATTAAAAACACAGCAAGACATTAACATCTAATGAAACATTTTAACTACCAGTGTATGCATCTGCCATTAATTCCCACACAGTAAGGTCTTGGATCTCCTCAATCTGTTCTTTATTAAGGAAAGTTTTTCCACTCTGAAATTTAGTGAAGTAGAGAATTAACAACTGTTTTCAATCAGCAATCAGCAGGATATTTCGCCAATGTATACTGAAAACATGTACACTATCAGACTTAAATGTATTCTTATGACGGCTTTGAGGTACACACATTTATAATTTAAGAACAGATCCAATTTTCTAATAAGGTGTTTTACCCCCAAAATCCATGCCATATTATCCCTTCAGTGTACAACAAAAACTCTCATTGGGCAGTTACTTAGAAAGGTGGGTTTGCTTGTTTAATAATGCCCCTAACTTTTGACTGAGATTGCCAAAACTATCCTAGACTACAGCTTCCACCACGGTAGCAGCATGGGAAAACAACGACCACAAGAACTGTGAAGGACAACTGGATAGATCACATTCTTCTATCTGGTGGGTTAAGGCAGGATGACCAGTTACTATGGAGCTGCTTTCATTTGTATGATCATAACAATGCTGTACACATGTGTTTTCTGTTCTACAATTTTCTAATAATTGTACATGATTTATCTGATTTATACATCAGACAAATCTTCTAAGGTAAGCAAAGTAAATTATAATATGCTTTCTTCACAGGCAAACCCTCCACCCCCTAAAATTCAGAGGAATGACCCAACCCAAGACACCCAGAGGGGTGCCGAGCTGAGCTACAATATGATCCCTGGTCCCTAGGCCAATCCCTAGCTGAATGCTCTGTTTACTGCTTACAATTTGCTACAATAAGCTATAGGTTGTTATCACAACCTGCAAGGTGCACATAATTATTACCACTTTAAGGCTAAGTGCAGGCTCCTGTTAACCCAAGGATAAACAGATAGAAAGAGGTGAGCTCAGGATTCACAGCCAGCCTTTAGCCCCAGAGTCTGTGATATTCCACAATTTTATTCTACCCTCCAGAGCATCATTATCATTCATGGGCAATGCAGACATTGCATAACCAATTGCAGTGCGTCTGTTCCTCTAGGCAAATAGCAATTCCAACATTTTGTGATTTAGGGATAAAATATTTGGGGGATAAGCAATTAGCAAATTACCAAAAAATAATTATCGTTGTAATGGAAATAAATAAATAAATAAATATCACATATCTTGGTATTTTAACAAACAGGTCTCTCAATTATGAATGACTAATACATAATCTAATGTGACTGAATCTTATTATACTAAATACATTAATTTAAGAACATAATGCTATAAAACTATCTCAATTTTCTTCACAAAATTACTAAATAATTAAAACATTCTTTAATACAGTTTTTTGGGGGGTCACATTAGATCCAGACAAACAATTGAGAGTACAATGTCATTTACGTTAGCCATCTGAAGAAATTTAGATTAATTTTGAAGAGGTTAAAGAATAGTCTCATCAACTGAAGTTATTTTTACTTCTTCAAAATCTATAGGTGCCAAGCAATTCTTGGCTGGTTTATAACTTAACTGTAACTCTTAGCTCTGGATATTTAGTCTAAGATTACTAGAGGGAAAAAAAGCAGAAGAGCAGGTAGACTAGCCAACTTATCAAGAAAAGCTCTGCAAAATCCCAGTGATGATGTGTATAATACATATTCAATTGTATGTATGCTATAGACTGTTTGCATCCCTCTCGAATTCGTATACTGAAACCTAATCCCAAATGTGATATTAGGAAGTGGGACCTCTGTGAAAAAATTAGATCATGAGGATAGAGCTCTTGTGAGTGGCACTGTGCCCTTAAAAAAGAAACCCCACAAAGCTCCCTCATGCCTTCCATCATGTGAGACAAGGGAAAGATTCAGCTGTCTTTGATGAACCAGGAAGCAGGCCCTCAGCAAACACAGAATTGGCCTTGAGTCCTGAGCCTGGACTTCCCAGCCTCCAGGACTATAAGAAAAATGTCTATGTTGTTTATAAGCCACCCAAGTCTATTGTTATAACAGCCGGAACAGACTGACACTGCGCATATACATATACACACACATACATATTATCTAGGCAAACAAACAAAACAATAATACCAAAACTTGCTACACAGAGAGGCAGCAGAAATGGTAGCTAGATGTACCAAAAAAAAAATCATCAAAAATATTAAACATTTCAAAATAAAAAAGATTATATGGGTAAAAAAATACCATATGATCTCACTTATAAGAGGAACCTAATAAACAAAACAAACAAATGAGCAAAATACAACCAGAGACTTGAAAATAAAGAGCAAACTGACAGTGACAAGAGGGGAGGTGAAGAAGGGGAAGGGGCAAACAAAGGAACATGAATAGAGGACTCAAGGGCACGGACAATGGGGGGCACTACTGTTGGAGTCGGGGGGATGGGGTAGGGGTGAGCAACGGGGAAAAAGGCCGGACAACTGTAACTGAACAATAAATTTTTAAAAAGATTATATGGGGCACCTACTTTATACCTGTTTGTTATTGTACAACAAGTTTAATGATGTCTTTAACCAACCAAATGTTATGAGTACATAAATATATAAACTTATTTTTAAAACTACAAAATAAGTGGATTTTCCCCTCCCAATCAGGAAAAACATAGTACAGTAAGTGTAGTACATGCCCAGTACTCACTCAGAGCCATAATATAAAGAATATTTTTAAAAGAATAAGATGGTACATTGTCACAGCTATAACCAGTGATGACATGGGAAGAGAATTCAAGTTGGGAGACAAAAGAAATAATTGTAGTGGAATGTTATTTTATTCTTATAGAAAAAAATAGAAATCTCTAAAGACACACTGCAAAGTCATTATAAATACACAGTCACTACCTATTTAGGAGAAATATAAGGGGAGGGACCTGTACCTCTTTTTTTGGCAGTTCTTATGAAAATTCATAAGCCAGATGGTATTCAATAAATGTAAAGAGCTAAAAAATTTAGTTTTATAGAAAAACATCAATTAGCATAAAGAAATTAGCAATTAAGCAATCATTATACAACATATATCAGTATTACTAACTGGTGAACATTTACTCAAAATTTCTAACATGAACTGTTAGAAACAAAAATTTTTGAAGCACTGCTATTTTCCTATGAAAGATTTATCAGTACATCATTATAGCTGTCCTTAGGTACCACACCACTCTACTGCCCTATTTTACTGGATTTTCTAATAAACTAAACTCGTTCCTCAGTAATTGATCTGTGGCCCAATGTCATTTGCTTTTTCTATTCAAAATACCAGTATTTAAAATTTATAAACATTTTCTGCAGATGAATTCAGTTTAGTCCTCTTGAACAAAAGAATCTTTGTTCAGCCATTAGAGTTCTCTTTACTTGCCAACAACATGCTTTTCAAACATAGTTTCATATGAAATCCAAATCAGAGTCATGGATATACAGGGTCCATCACAAATAATACCCCTTTTTATTACATAAAAATCTTTTATTACAAAATCATAAGCATACAGTGCCACAATGCAGCAATGATGTGGGTTACCCCGCCCTGGCCAATACCTAAAGCTCCACCCTTACTATGTAACAAGCGCACTGAGATAAAAAATATGGCCCAAATGAAAGAGATCAAAGCTCCAGAAAAAAACATAACTAAGTGATGAAGAGACAGCCAACCTATGAGATGCAGAGTTCAAAATCCTGGTAATCAGATGCTCACAGAAATGACTGAGTAGGGACACAAAATGAAGGAAGAAGTGAAGGTGATACAAAATGAAATAAAGGAAAATATACAGGGAACCAACATCAAAGGGAAGGAAACCAGGACTCAAATCAACGATTTAGAACAAAAGGAAGAAGTAAACATCCAACTGGAACAGAATGAAGAAACAAGAATTCAAACAAATGAGGAGAGGCTTAGGAACCTCCAGGACAACCTTAAACTTTCCAACATTTGAATCATAGGTGTGCCAGAAAGAGAAGAGGAAGAGCGAGAAATTGAAAACTTATTTAAACAAATAACGAAGGAGAACTTCCCCAATCTGGCAAAGGAAACGGACATGCAAGCTCAGGACGCTCAAGAAGAGTCCAAAAGAAGTTGGATCCAAAAGGAAACACACCAAGACACATCATGATTAAGTTACCTAAGATTAAAGATAAGGAGAGAATCTTAAAAGCAGCAAGAGAAAAGGAGACAGTTACCTATAAAGGAGTTGCCATAAGACTATCAGTTGATTTCTCAAAAGAAACCTTACAGGCAAGAAGGGGTTGGAAAGAAGTATTCCAAGTCATGAAAGGCAAGGACCTCCATCCAAGATTATTCTGTCCAGCAAAGCTATCATTTTAAATGGAAGGGCAGGTAAAGTGCTTTCCAGATAAGGTTAAGTTAAAGGAGTTCATCATTACCAACCTTTGTTACATGAAATGTTAAAGGGACTTATCTAAGAAATAAAGAGGAAGATCAAAACTATAGATAGTAAAATGACAACAAGCTCACAACTATCAACAAAAGAACTTAAAAAAAACATGAAAAGAAAAACAAACTAAGCCAAAAACAACTACATTAGGAACAGAATCACAGAAATGGAGATCACAGGGAGGATTATCAGAGGGAAGGGGGAGGGGTAAGAACGGGGGAAAAAGTACAGGGAATAAGAAGCATAAATGGTAGGTACAAAATAGACAGGGGGAGGTTAAGAATAGTATGGGAAATTGAGAAGCCAAAGAATTTACATGTATGACCCAAGGACATGAACTAAGGTGGGGAATGCTGGTAAGAGGGGGGTACCAGGCAGAGGGGAATAAAGGGGAGAAAAAAGTGGGACAACTGTACTAGCATAATCAATAAAATATATTTTTAAAAAAGAAAGTACTTGCAAAGCCTGGTTTTTCTAAAAAGTTTTTTGAAATTTAAATATAATTGTGAAATACCCATCTTTTTTATTTACTATTAAATAGGGTCTGTAATTAGATAGACCATATTTTTCTTGCCCTACAAATACAAAACGTCATCCTAACTAAAAATTTCTAAACTGAGGGAAAGAATTAGCTCGTTCCTGTTTCCCAGAATCCTTGCTATCACTAGGGAAGGGTGAAGACTGTTCTTTGTGAAGCAGGTCCAACAGAGGCAAGGTCAAGAAGACCCTTACCAACCAAAGTCACTATTCAGAAATCTGTTAGTCTAGAGTTACCTCTGGAAGAAATCCATCAGGTAGAAAATAGAAAAAAAGTGAAGAAAAATGTTTATATCCAAGAATTTTAACCTAAGTTGATTTTTCATCCAAAGGAGAGTACATAGAAATTTACCTTTACACCTTTAAACCTTGGATTCCACCAAAAATATTGATTATACACAATTTTTGGAGCCAATGAGAACATGTACCAGATTCTCTTTCTTACTTCCTTCTCCTAATTTCTACACTAGGTAAGAGAAAGGAAAGAGAGAGATTTTTAGTTTTTTGATATGGGCTACAGAAACATTCTAGGCCTGGATGTTTGTCCATGGACTAAATGGCTAAAAGGCAAAATGATGGGTAGGAATTTACAAATACCAACAACCTATGGAATTAAATAAAAACACATCTGGGAATCGGAAGAAATAGTTTAAAAACCTCTGGGTTCATGAGGTCAAGGAAAAAGAAAAGACATGGTCTACAACACCAACTACTGGAGTGTTGTAAAGATGGAAAAAAAAAATCATCCCTTTCCCTTTTTTTTCCCTTTCAGTGAGACAGAAAACCTAGTGAAACCCCTGGCTGTCAACCAGTGGTACCCTACAGCTAGCCATGGCAACAGCTGCATGGCTCTGTTGTAATAACTGGAACAATTTTAATAGCTTTTATTGTTCTGCAGTGGTGTCTGAGCATAGCCACTCTCCCCTCCTAGGACTCCAGGGCCCCGCAAGGGCAGCAATGAGAGAAGATCTCATTTACCTAAAAGCACTTATAAATTTTTAATTTGCTTTAACAAGTAAATTAACAAGTCCCTCATTCAGGCAAGTTTTATGGCTTCTTGCCACTTGGGGAAGGCTGTAAAAGTTTTATAGATAATCCAGAGCTACTGAGACTGCTCATAATAAATTGTCTGTTTCCTGTTATTTTATCAAACCACTGGGCTTCTAATGACTTAAAGTCACAGTTCTCTTATATTCAGGCTTTTTACGAGGCCATATTTATAAACTCCAAAGAATACCTTAAATTATACAGGGCCCTTGCTAATCATTACAAAGATTTTTTTTTTTTAAGTGGGAGCTTACCTTAGCTCATGCCCTGCTAATAAATGCTGCAACATGTTTTGGAGACAGCATGCTGATTCTACTATTATATAAGATGCTGCCTTTGCCAGAGACCCCATTAGTAAATACTTTAAGGTAGCTGCAACTTGATCTGTTCTGTACAGACTCACAAATCTTTTTGCCCACTGGAGTGTGGTGCTTTCTAGATTGTTGCACTTTATCCTAGAAGGAAAAAGCCTGAGGACTATATGCACCTTGCAATGGTGAAGGAAGCTGAGCCTCAAATGTGTGGACCAGAATCTGACCCTGAGTTTACATTAAATTTAGCTCCTGATTACCAGCAAGCTACTGGATTACCCAAAAAGTCCATTTAGTCTTTTCCGTAAAACAAAAGACACATTTTTCATTTTCAACAATAACTTTATTGATTTGGACCAATATTGCAGCTATCTCCCGCCATTGGCTTCTAGTGGGTAGAGTCCAGGGGTGCTGCTAAATATCTTCCATTGCATAAGACAACCCCAAAGCAAAAAATTATTTGGCCAAAATGTCACTAATAACAAGAAATTTCACAAACCAGTTTTGACACATTCAATCAGTTACAGAACCGTTTCCATACATTTCACTAATCTTTTTTTGAGTTTCAGTTGCATTTTTACCTTTCTTGAAATAATAAAGCATAATTCACCAAAAATATTGCATACATTCTTCCACCTTCAATATTAAAAAGGCTACACAAAAATTCACCAATTTTGGTAAGTTTTTTTTTAATGCAGCTGATATAATAGCTGTCCCAATACAATCTAACAAAATTGTTTCAAAGAAGTTAAAGACAAGTAAGCACTACTAGAGCCATCGTACAGACAAAAAAAAAAAAACCTAAAACTTTTTTGCCAACCCAATATGAAGAAACAGAAGCAAAAGGACAACTCATTCAAATTTTCCTCTATCAGGTGCCTATTTTCAATCAGCCAGGAACGAAGCTGGCAATGTGTAGAACAGAGAGAGGAGTAAATACTCAAATTGATTTTAAGCTATAATGCCTTTATTAATTGCACAGATATACTCAGTATTAGAAATCAATGATGAAGCAAAGTGCATAAAAATTTCTCTCAAATTCAATCTCTGATCATGTGAAGTTAGTGAAAGCACTAAGTGGCCCAGTCTGCTTTGTGATGACCTTTCTATTTTATAGGCATACATATACAAAAGCACAAAGTAAAGATAAAAAGGCATGCATGTGTTTTCTCTATGTAGTCTATCTATAGAATTTCAGGAAAAAGTCACCCACCACCCAGGACAGAATGATCTGTGTAAGGCCTTTAAACAAAATGATTCAAAAGGCCAAGAGATCACATCTCAGTTCATGCAGACAACATGCACTGCAGGATGCACACGGAGTTCTCATTTCATTCATATTAATTTCCCCTCAGAAATTACAACTTCACAGATTAGTATCACCCAGTGTGATCTCCCATGAAGGTTCATCATTTAAAAAATGACTGTTCTTGTGCAGCTTCATATTTCTGATTCTTATTATAATTATAGTACTTTGTTCAGTGATGCAGAGAACCTCTCGGCCAAGGTGTCAGAACCCTGTCACTTAGAATGCATTCGTAATGATTTGTTTTCAATTTCATCCCTCTGTAGGGGAAACATAATATAAGAGAGCAGTGATAAAAAAGAGAATGCATGATAGCAAAGTTTAGTGTCAATGCTGCCACAGATCACATTCCAAGGATGATGGATATACATGGTGTACCAGTTAATCCACCTTTAGAAAAACTTCATTTCCACCCTAACCTCAATGTTATAGTATAACTCCTCTGGAACACTCTTAGAGGAAAAGATATGGTAATTTCAAATCTGTAAATGAACTTTAAAATTATCTTCCTTCTGGTTTTCTTTGGTTGGCCTCAATAAACATTGTTCCCTCTAGAAAATCTGAAGTAATAACAGTGAAAATAAAACTTGTAAGAGTTTTTTATAGTTCTTTACAAAGAATTTTCATGTATATGATTTCATTCCATCGTCACAATCTCAAGAACCAGTACAATTATTTCCATTTCGCAGATGTGGAACTTTGTTCAAAGAGGTTGACTAGTCATCTCAGTTCACATAGCTAGGGAGAAGCAGGCCAGCTCTAGAACCCACAGTTGTACAGATACCAGTGAAGGAGATGATATAACAAGATCTTCAGTAAATACATCAGGGTATATATGTGTATAACAGATTATTTTGCTAGAATGCTACGTTCCTGCCCTCAGAACTGTGTGCTAAATTAATATCTAGAACTGTATGGATCAGATGGTTTTACTCACTTCCATAATCAATACAGCCACTTTATTCCTTGGAAATGGCAAACCATTGACTTCGACTAATATTAGGCAAGGTGCTTTTTCTTTTAAGAGCCAAACACAGAATTTAGAGCATATGGAAGTGCTTAATAAATTTTTATTGAGTAAAAAGCCAGTATAAAAACTGTGACTATATAACTCTATGATTATTTTAGTCTGTCTCTACAGCAGCTTATAAACTACAGTAAAGAAAGACTATATGTCTTTTTTCCCCACCACTGTATCTCCAGTACCTAGCACTGTATCTGGCATATAGTCGGTATTCAATAAATGTTTGTTAAATGAATGCATACAAGGTGGGGCAAAAGTAGGTTTACACTTGTTTTTATGGAAAATAATATAATTAATAAATAATACAAGAATAAACTTTGTGATTTCCGTACTAATGGAAATCTACTTTTGCCCCACCCTGTATATTTGTGAATGACAGAACTAGCTTAATGTCCATTCGTTAACACTTCTAAAAATATCTCCAAAATAAGAAGTGTTGTATCTTCTCATAATAAGCATTATAGAGCATTATCTCTAAATATGAAGAAAAGCATTCCTTAGTAGGCTCCGAAAAGTACACATGGTTTATAAGACTTAGATATGCATATGAGTATGAATATGTGTACAGAGAAAGCCTTAACCACATAAGCCATAAGCACACACACAATCTTAATCTGTAATCTAATCCTCTCAGATTTACTGATGACCGCCTTTCATTAATCACAATCATTAAAAGAGTCTTTGCCCAGCCCTTTACTTGTCTCTAACAGGCAGCTTGCCAAATGTTTCCACAGGAGTAAATGAGAGCATTCCTTAGTTGTACCTAAGTCCTTTAGAATTCAGGAGTTTCTCAGTTCACGTTTCAGGTTAATCTTTTCCTTTTTTAAAGAACAGAACATCCTCTTTGCAGATCTCCCTGAGGGCCTGGTATTTGCAACATCAAACAGAACACACAAACCATTGCACCCACTTCCAAAGCCCATTATACTGTCAACTGGCTTCCTAAATGCAACCAAGGGAGAAGGCTTACAAATTCCTAAGCCTTTTTCCCCCCTGGCTGCTGGAAAGTATTCATAATTTCTCTAAGCTACCACTGCATTTTGTTTCACTAAAGAACTCCTAATAAGATGGGCAACATTCCAAGGAGGAAAAAGCAACTTGAACTCACTAACTATAAATCTCAACCCCCCTTTTATTTCTTACTCTTTCAAACTTTCAATTGTTGGCAGGCTTTGAAGATGGGGAACTGTCATGCATGGCTACCAATGGGTCTTTTCTATAATTCTTAATGAATCATAATAAAATACAGATTCACAGAACACCAAGTTCAGAACAGGGCAAGAGCTGGGGCAGCGCCTAACCGGACGTTCTCTGTGAGTATATACTCCATGAGTTATGTTTTACTATTCACTTTGGGATGCCTAGGAAAGGCTAGGGTAAAAAAAGGAGACGAAAGGAGGCCCACACAGGTTTCTATAATAACTTTCAAATCAAATAATTATGTTCTGCGTGTTTCCTTTGCTTCTTTAGAATCAATCCAAAGCAACATGTGCCCAATGGGAATCTGCAGCTGCCAGCCTGTACCAGCAGGGATTCACCTCCTTAAACGTTAACCAAGTTCATGAAAATATGTTCCAAAAGGCCCCAAATAGGACAAAGCTTGCAAAGTATTCAGGAATATACAAAACAAGCACTCATGGCACACACACACACACATACACACAAATACAAACATAACTATAAATCCCTCTACGTGAAACATTAAACCATTTATCTCCTCTAGATGTACATGTGTTCTGTTTTCCTTTCTGTAAGTTGTTCACAGTTGGTTACTATGGGGAAAATAGCAATATTCTCAAAGGGCTGCATGTCAAGAAATGGAAAGGATGGAAGGACAATGAAATGGGAGAGCATAGAGAGAGGCAACACATGCTGTATCAACAGGTGCACATCTGTGTGCCTAAAGTGAGTCAAATCATGCAATTCTGTGATTTCCTTCATCTGGCCCCAAATTACATCTTCCAGGATGGCTGACTTGTCTTGACATAGTTGTGAAGTCTTCAACACACACAGAATAGTAAAGTCTTACAAACATTAAGTCAATTCTGGGTGAAGTCCGCAAAGGCTGTTGACTTTAGATAGTTGGCAGAGGTTCTATGTTCCCGCACTGACATAATCTATAAACAGCTTACATGTTCTCTGTCACCTGTGTGTTAGCAAGGGTCACTTTTTTTGATACAGAATCTCCAGGTCTTAAGCCTAGGCAGCCTTGCAACTGCAAAGGGGTGACTCACTCTGTGTGTAATGCATTAGATACAGCTCACTTGTACCTGCCCTTTGTGTCTCCTTATAATCTCCTTTCTCTTTATTTTGAGTTAATCTTTCAACTTATAAATTGATAAGAAATATATCCACTGTGGATAATTTCTTCCCTCTAGAGCAGGCTGTTGTCTCAGGCAAAGTCTGTCCATAAAAGTTAAGAAAGTAAAACAACTGAATCATTCATCTTGTTGAAAACAGAAAAATCCACCTGAAAATGTTGCCTAGATGCACAGATGTTACTGAACCAAGCACAGACTACCATCCACAATTTTGCACTTTTGATTTTTATTTAGAAATTCATTTGTATAACCTTGCTGACTGGAGGCAGCAGACCTGAAGAGATGCAGCTTAAGTTCTATCAAGTTGGAAGGTTATGTCAGCTGCCAAGCCTGGAAATGGAGCCCTGCACAGCAAGAAAATGGTGAGAGATTGGTTACAGCCATAAGTAATTGATCTGTCTGAAAATACGAGCTAGGAATCATGGGATTAATGCTAGTGCTCCAGCTGGGCTGCATTGCTCATTTCCCTCTAGCTCTCTGACAACAAAGACATGTCTCTTTCTCCAGGGACAAAAAAAAATTATTAAAATCTTTATACAACTTAGCAGCAAAGACTCTGCAAGCATCCTAGAGACTTGGGGAGAAGGGGAGGAAGTGTAGCCATCATAAGGAAACCATCCCACAATTTTCACTTGATCTTGTCTTTATTTCAAAGCAGTCACAGCCTGCTTCCTGTGGCCAAATGTGCTTGCCCCTCAGCTTAGGAGACACAGAGAGGGAGCCCCGCTAGCAGAGAGAAGTGGATGAGCCCCGCTAGCAGAGAGAAGCAGTGGAGAGCTTGCAGGGAAAAATAAAGTGGGAAGACATCCAAAACTGCAGCTGTGTTGGCCCATTAAAAAGCTGAAACTCATTCTGCTGTTCGACCTCATGCTTATCACCACATAACTATTCATCAAAGAAATTTCAGTGCAATTAATTAAATTATTCCCATGTCTGTGCCACAGAGTCGTTACTCCAATATCAGCTTTCACTCATACTCTCTTAAGCTCGTGTCTGCATGCCAAGTCACTACTCTGGGGTTGTCCAGCCTCAATAAAGCTGTGCTCCTCTCTACTCACACAGGCTATCATTTCTCTTTTTTATTGCCATTTATTTTCCACTAGGATTTTGCTGCCAGTATATTGGCAGGACTTCCAGTATATGGATGTAATGAAATCTACCGCAGACACTTAACACGGGGTCAGGATGGAGCTCAGCTCATGTGAAGCTGTAATATAATAAACAAATGCTTTCAGAAGGAGGATTTTATCAGCTCAAAAATAGAACTTGGTATCCTCTGGTACCAAGTGCAAAAAAAGTTGGAGTCATTTGAAAATTCTTGTGATAATTAAGTTTATGGTTCAAATATGCCTAACATAGGAAATCTGAGCTATAGTACAGATTTATTTTCAGCTGTCAAAGCTGGTTTATTAAAAAGGAAGATAATAAAAACGTACTGCTGAAATTATGGTTTGTATACCACCATCTCCTTACTCATAGACCTGTAAGGGAACACTCATATGATTTAGGGGATTTAACTGTTGCCTGTGGAACTTTGCTCTGCTAAAGCTATCGTAAAATGTAAATACGATTAAAAGAATAATCCCTTCTAGTTGATAACCAGCAGGTGAATATTTAAAGCTGTTCCTTTTCCCTTGTGCATCACCATGGCAAATTACAGGACTGGGACAAAGTATGCACCTACAGATATTTGTACTAAATGTATTCTTAAAAAAATAGAAACCTTCATATAAATTCAACATTGGAAAGAAGTAGACTTCCAGATATCTAATGCTAATGCTGACTCTGAAGCGCAAAGTCGGTGAACAGATGATCACCACAGGACCCAGATCTGCCATCATGTCAAGCTTGAAGACCATTTATTTATTCCTCACCTAACTGCCAAGAATCCCAGGTGGTAAGAAAGCCAAAAAGGACAATAAAGGCAAAAGTTCTAGTACCTTAGATTCCTCCAAATCCTTAGCAATTTAAAGCTAAAAACAGACAATGTTTCGGTGGACAAGCAAGCCTCGAGAATAGATTCTGTCATTCTAAACATCAGATGCTTGATAGTAACTTCTACATGAACTATTCAAAAATTTCTTGTTTATTAGCATCTGAAGTGTATGTTTAAATTGAGTTATTAGGTAATGAAATGATAAGCTGTGGATAATCAAAATATACTACATTTTTTCTGAATTTGAAAAAAATCTATAATCCCCCAAATCTAAGAGGCTCAAAGAAACCTAACCACAAGAAACAAAGAAAACAACAGCCATGTAGATCACAACCAAATTGCTCCTTCACTAGTAATAGGGAAATTCTTAAAGCATCCAGATTAAAAAAAGACAGCAAAAGATCAAGAAAATAGCTGATTTTAACCTAAAAAACAATGCAGTTGAGAAGACAGTGGAGCATTTTAAAGTACTGAGAGAATAAAACTATCATCAAAGAAATCTATACACAATTAAAATATCTTTCAAAAGCAAAAGCAAAATGATATTTTCAGAACTACACAACTGGTAAGACAAATCACCAGCAGATGTGCACTGTAAGAAATGTTAAAGGATGTCGTACGTGCAGAAGGCAAGTGACAACAGACAGAAATACAATCTGTACAGAAGAATGAAGAGCACTAATAGTAACAACACAACTAAAATTTCAAAAATACATAGTTTATTATTTAAAAGATAATTTACTAATTAAAATCAATAATAATGTAGTATACAGTTTATAACATAGGTCAAAATGTGTGACAACAAAAGCACAAAGAGAGGCAGAAATGGAAGTAAATTACTTTAAGGTTCATATGCTTTATATGAATTGATGTAATAATATCATTTGAAGGTAAACTGTGATAAGTTAAAGATATTCTATAAAGCTTAAAGCAACAACTAAAATGACAGCTACATCCATTAGGTCCAAAAAGGAGATAAAATAGCTGATAAAAACTATTCCATTGATTTAAAAATGCAGAAGGAATGAAGAGGAGATAAAAACACAGAAAAAATATAGAAGATAAAATCTTTAAAACTAACCATAGAAACAATCATAAAGACTGTAAATGGTCTAAATATCCAAAATTTAAAAAGGTAAAGATTGTTAGACTCAATAAAACAAACCAAAAAAGACTTAAATATACGCTCTCCAAGAGAAAACACACTCTAAATATAAAGACAAAAATAAGTTAAAAGCAAAAGGATAAAGACACACCACACTAATTAAAAAAGTAGGGATAGCTGTATTAATATAAGACAAAGTACATTTCAGAGGAAAGAATATTTTATAATAATCATTCATTAAGAGGCCATAATAATCTTAAATGTTTATGCATCTAGTAACAAAGCTTCAAAATAAATGAAACAAACACAGATGGAACTCACAGAAGAAACAATTACATAAATACTGTCATTGATTTCAATAACCCTTTCTTCATAACTGATAGAATAAGTAAACAGATTATCAGAAAGACTACAGAAGATTTGAAGAGCAAACATGATCAACAATAATTGACATTTATAAAACACTCCAACAAAAGCGGAATGCTTATTTTATCCAAACACACATAAAATATTTTACTAAGATCACATTCTGGGCCATAAAATGAGTCTTGATAAATATAAAAGTATGCAAATGATACAAAGTATATTATTCTCTGACAATAATGGTATTAAAGGGGAAATTAAAAAGTATTTTGAGTTAAATGGATAGCAAAATAGAGCATATCAAAATTTGTAAAATAAACATAAAATAGTACTTAAGGGGAAATTTATAGCACATTTCTTTGAAAAGAAAGGTTTCAGATCAATACCTTCAGCTTCTACCATAAGAAACTAGAAAAAGAAAAATACAAAATTAGGTAGAATAGAAGAAATATGACCTGAGATCAATGAAAGAGAAAACTTAAAAGACAATAAAGAATACCCATAAAGCCAAAACCCAGTTTATTGAGAAAAATCAATGAAATTGATAAAATTCTAGCCAGACTAATCAGGGAGGTAAAAAGAAAACAGGAGTTACTTAATATAAAAAATTACAAAGGTCACATCAGAGCAGATCCTAGAAATATTAAGTAAATACATAAAATAAATAAAGGAAATATAAACAATTTTATGCCAATAAATTTGAAACGGAGAAATCCTTTGAAAGACACAAACTACTAATGATCACCCAAAACAAGTACAAAGCCTGAATAGTCCTTTATTTATTATAAAAATGAATTTGTGGTCCAAAACTGTTCCATTAAGAAAATTGTGGACCCAGACAACATCACTGATAGATCCTACGAAACACTTAAGGAAGAAATACCAATACTACACAAACTCTTTCAGAAAACTGGCTTTCTATCACGCCAGAATTACCCTGACAGCAAAACAAAAGTAACTGGAAGAAAATAAAATTAAATAATAATAATAATCAACAATATGCCCCAAAAAACTCATGATGGAATGGTGCTTATCCCAGGACAAAAGGTTGGTTTAACATGTGAAAATCATTCAGTAAAATTTACCATATTAACAAACTAAAAAAGAAAAACTAACATATGATTTTTTTAAAGATTCATATACAGCATTTGACAAAAGTCTAGTATCCATTGCTGAACAGATACCTCAACCAACATGAAATGTTGTTGAAAGGAGCTTTCTTAACTTGATCACAGCATCCATGGAAAACCTATGGCTAACCTCCTAAATAATGGTGAAGAACTAAATGTTTTTTAAACCAGAATCAGTAAAATGATAAGGATATCCATTCTCTCCACTTCTATTCTACACTGTCCTATTTTGTTTTTCTAATTTATTTATTTGTTTGAGAGAGAAAGTGAGACAAAGAGACATTGATTTGTTGTTCCACTTATTTATGCATTCATTGGTTGATTCCTGTATGTGCCCTGACAAGAACCTGTATGAACCCACTACCCTGGTGTATCAGGATGATGTTCTAACCAACTGAGCTACCTGTGCAGGGCCCTGTACTAGAGATTTTAGACAGGAAACAAGATAAGAAAAAGAAGTTATAGGCATCCAGTTAATCAGAAAGAAGTAATTCACAGATGACATGGTTGATTACATACTTAATACAAATAATTCACAAAACAGTCACTAGAACCTACAAGTGAATTTATCAAGGTTAATGGATACATGATAAACATATAAAAATCATTTTTATGTGTATATACTAGTAAGAAACCATTAGAAGTTAAACTTAATAAAACAATAAAATACCATTTACAGCAGCAGCAAAAATACATAGGGATGAAGCTAACAAAAGATGTGGAGTCTCTACACTGAAATCTACAAATCATTTCTGAGAAAAATTAAAGAAAACATAAAAAGAACTACACACATTCAAAATAATCTAAATCAAAATCTCAATGGACTTTTTTGAAAGAAAAAAAAAGACCAAATAAGTCTAAAATTCATATAAAAACTCAAAACCCAAGAATAGCCAAACAATTTGGAAAAAATTTGGAAGGTTAACATTATCTGATTTTAAGATATTAAAAAACTATCATAATCAAGGCATGCAGTATTGGCATGAAGACAGACCAAGTTTAGTAAACTTTTTTTCAGAGAAGGAACAGATAGTAAATATTTTAAGTTTTGGGGGCCATATATGGTCTATATTACATTTTCTCTTTTTCTTCTTCTTCTCTTTTCTTTCCCCCACCCAAACTTTCAGAAATGTAAAACCATGCTTAACTCACAGGTTATATGAAAGCAGGCTGCTAGTTGTATTTGGCCCATGGGCCTGAGTTTGACCACCCTAAAATAGAAAAATTGATCACTGGAACATCACTGAGACTCCAATATTAGACCCACACATTTATGGAAAACAGACTTTGACAAAAACATAAATGTAATTCAGTGGAGAAAGGAAAGATTTCCAACAAATGGTGCTGGAACAATTCAACATATGTATGTGCAAAAAAGAAAATGAATTCAATACTTTTCATAATATACAAAAATAATTCAAAATGGATGACAGACCTTAATGTAAAACCTAAAACCACAACTCTTCCAGAAGAAAACACAGAAAAAATCTTGCATGCTTGGATTACAAATGATTTCTTACATATAATACCAAAAGAATAATCCATTAAAATCAATAAATTAGAAATCATCAAAATTTAAAACACCGCTCTCAAAAAAAACACTGTTAAGAAAATAAGACTTCTGGCTAAGATGGAGGCATAGGTAGGTACTCTTTGCTTCCTCACACAACCAAAAGTGGACAATAACCTATTTGAAAACAAAAAACCACCAGAACTGACAGCAAATCAAACTGTATGGAAGTCCAACAACCAAGGTATTAAAGAGGAAACATTCATTCAGACTGGTAGGAGGGGTGGAGATGAAAAGCTGAGGCAGAGAGAACATGTGTCAAGGTGGCAGCTGGCGGACCTGATGGTCCCACACTTTCATGTGGTGAAACCAGGAGGAACAAACTGGGAGCAAGACAGACTGAGCCACCCAGGGTTCCAGCACAGGTACATAAAGCCTCAAAAGCCTCTGGTTATAAAAATCTGTGGGGGTTGCGGCAGCAGGAGAAACTCCCAGTCTCACATGAGAGTCTAATGACGGGACACCCATGGGGTCCTAGAACATACACAAACCCACCCACCCGGGGAATCAGCACTAGAAGGGCCCAATTCATTTGTGGGTAGCAGGGGAAAGTGACTAAAAGCAGGGCAAGAACTAAGCAAGTGGCATTGTTCCCTCTGTGATCTCTTCCCCACATACAATGCCATAAGGCAGCCAAGGGGGTTGCCCTACCCTGGCAAAAACCTAAGGTTCTGGCCTTTAAATGTAACAGGTATGCCAAGAAGAAGAAATATGGCCCAAATGAAGGAACAGATAAAAACTCCAGAAAAACAACTAAGTGAGAGAAGATAGCCAACCTATCAGATGCAAAGTTCAAAATTCTGGTAATCAGGATGCTCACAGAAATGACTGAGTAAGGATGCAAAATAAAGGAAGAAGTGAAAGCTATACAAAGTGAAACAAGGAAAAATATACAGGGAACCAACAGTGAAGGGAAGGAAACCACAACTCAAATCAACGTTTGGAACAGAAGGAAGAAAAAAATATTCAACTGTAACAGAATGAAGAAACAAGAACTCAAAAAAAATTGAGGAGAGGCTTAGGAACCTCCATGAAAACTTTAAACGTTCCAACATCTGAATCATAGGGGTGCCAAGAGGAAAAGAGGAAGAGTGATAAACTGAAAACTTATCTGAACAAATAATGAAGGAAAACTTCCCCAATCTGGTGAAAAAAATGGACATGCAAGTCTAGGAATCTCAGAGTCCCAAAGAAGTTGAATCCAAGGAGGAACACACCAAGACACATCATAATTAAATTACCCAAGGTTAAAGATAAGGGGAGAATCTTAAAAGCAGCAAGAGAAAAGGAGACACTTACCTACAAAGGAGTTTCCATAAGATTATCAGCTGATTCCTCAAAAGAAACCTTGCAGGCAAAGAAGCAGCTAGAAAGAAGTATTCAAAGTCTTGAAAGGCAAGGACCTCCATCCAAGATTAGTCTGTCCAGGAAAGTTATCATTTCGAATGGAAGGGCAGATAAAGTGCTTCTCAGACAAGGTTAAGTTAAAAAGAGCTCATCATCACTAGACCCTTATTACATTTAATGTTAAAGGGAGTTATCTAAAAAATAGAAGAAGGTCAAAACTATGGATAGAAAAATGACAATAAGCTGACAACTATCAACAAATGAACCTAAAAACTAAAACAAAAACAAACTAAGCAGACAGCTAGAACAGGAACAGAATCACAGAAATGGAGATCTGCAGGGAGGAGTAAGGGAGAGAATGGGATAAAAGGTACAGGGAATAAGAAGCATAAATGGTAGGTACAAAATAGACAGGGGGAGGTTAAGAATAGTATAGGAAACGAAGAAGCCAAAGAACTTACATGTACGACCCATGTACATGAACCAAGGTTGGGGAATGCCAGATGGAGGGGTATGCAGGGCAGAGAGGAATAAAGGGGAGACAAAAATGGGACAACTGTAATAGCATAATCAATAAAATATACTTTACCAAAAACAAAATAAGAAGACAAGCCACAGAGAAAATATTTGGTAATCATATGTGATAAAGGTAAAAAGAATTCTCAGGACTCAAGAATTCAAAAAAGAACCCAATTTTTAAAAATGAGCAAGAGATCTGGACAGATAGCTCACCAAAGATGATACACTGATTACAAGTAAACACATAAAAAGATCCTTAACCTTCTTAGTTATTGGGGAAATGCAGTTCAAAACCACAATTAGATACAACTATACAACTATTAGAGTTACTAAAATGAAAAAGACTAACCATATCAAGTATTAGAGAGATGGAAGCAATGGAATTCTCACACAGTGCTGGTGGTGCATGTATAATGTTATAACCACTTCAGCGTTTTCTTAAAAAAATTAACATACACCTACCACATTATCCAGTCATTCCAGTCCTAGATATTTACCCAAAAGAATGCATATTTCACCATCCTCAAATATTCATAATAACAAAAGACAGAAATCAACTCAAGTGGCCACCAACAGGTGAATGTATAAATAAACTGTGGTATAGTCATAAAATGAAATAATGTAAGTAATAACAAAAAATAATCTATTAATATATATCATGATATAGATAAATCTTTAAAAAATTATGCTGAGTAAAATAAGGCAAACCCTCCCACCTCACTCGCCACCACCCCGAAATAAAACAAGAGAGTGCATACTGAATGATTCCATTTTGATAAAATTTTAGAAAGCAAATACTACTCTATAGTAACAAAAAGCAATTTGGTGATTACCTAAGAACAGGCAAAGGTTGAGGTGGGGAAGTAATGGAGGGAGGATTTAAGAGAAACTTTTGAGGGTAGGAAGTATGTTCATTATCTTGATACTGGTAATACTGTCTTATGGGTGTATGCCTATGTCAAAACTTACTACATAGTGTAACTTAAATATGAGCAATTCATTATATGTCAATTATATCTCAATGAAGCTATTAAAAACTAAAGCAAAATATGATAGCCTACAATTATACACTATATCACTGTATATAAAGAAGCTAATTTGAATGTGTGTGTGTGTGTGTGTATATATATAATACGTGTATGGGCAGTGATAACCTGAAAGCCATGGACATATGAAATCACACAAAAAGTATCAAGAAAACAAATTATCACGCAAAGGGGGTCAGGAGTAGAATCATGGGGTAGAGGTGGAAGTGGGAATCAGCATTAAAAGAAGAACCAGTGACGAATGACTTCACAACGTCTGAGGGAGGAAAGCTAAGAGTGCTGGAAGACTGAAAGCTCTACAATATAAAGGAACACGTCTGCCTTGTTTACTGTGCATCCTTAGCATTAAGTTACCCAGTAGGCACAGAATACAATAAGAAATAAAATAACTAGATTTTAGGACTTTGTAATTTACTGATAACCTTATGTAGAAAATATTTTAACAGAAAACCAAAGTCAGTCAGTTAATGGCTGAATAGGAGGCAAGGAGGTGTTCTGTTAACAGAAAGTTGAAGAAACACAGGACTGAAGGGCCAGCTTTCCCATTCAAAGCTTCCAAGGAGGATTAAAGTTTTTAGACCCACTATATACTGTTCTTGAACTTCATACACAGTTCAGACTGTTTGGAACAGTTTTAGTCCCTTGGGAACTGCATCATTAAAACCAGAAGTACTAAAAGTCCAGCTGTATCTATAAATATTTTTAAAACATAGGCAACAAGTAAAACCTCCCCTTTTCTCTATGAAGACATGTGGTCTTAGCCTCACTCCTGCTTTGAATTAGAAATGTTCTCCCATTCCCAACACTGAATGATTTTTTTAAAATTTTCAAGAGGAATGTCCTTATAGGAGACATTACGGTAAATCATCCATATACCATAAAATTTAATTTGGAAGTTCCAGATATTAGCAAGTCAGCATTGTAGGCACGTCGTCGACACAAAACTCAAAAGCCATTTTATTTCCTTAGTTACATTCTTAGGATAAGAAAATCACTTTTGAAATAGATATGGAGGTAGAAAGTCACAATGTTATTAATATCTCCACCTTTCACACACATACACAAAGAAAATAAACAACATAACACCAGACAGATCAACCTTTTAACACACACACAAACACACACCCTTCAAAGGAAAATCCATCATTTTTCTTTCCTAAAAGTTAACATTAACTGGCATTAACTTGATTTTCATTTCTTTACATTCACCATTCCATTAACAAAATACTGATTTCCATGTACTACAGGGACTTCTACCTACAAACTTTAGCGAGCACATTTTGTTGCTAAAGTGGATTAAACAAAACATGCCTTAACACTGAATCTAAGAGATGAATAAAATAAATTCTCTATAACCAAAATTTTCTCACTAAAACATATTTTTACTTGAGCTGTCTCAGCTTGTTAAGTAGAAAGAGAAGATCATTTTGCTTGAATTTCTAATTCTATTTTTTTTTAAAAACCTGTCTTCATATTTCAAGAGTTTTCATTTATAATAATGTTTCCGGAACAGTAAATTTATTTTATTATTGCATTACTTTTCAGAGCAAGGTGAAATAAAACCTAGCCTCCACTCTACCTTCACTCTCTATTTCTTATGGAACAGGTTGCAGGAGAAAACCAAAAACAGATAAATCCTCAAGCATTCGCCACTTGACATTAATGTTTTGGATAATTAAACTGCATGCTTTGTTTCCAAAGCTCCTCCTCTCTCTATTATCTTTCAATCCTTTGGATTCCAAAGCCTTGCCTAGATTCTGATGATATTTAACACGTCCCTTATCACCCTCTGTAATTTTGAATATGGTAGACATGCTTAAAGACCCAATAAATACTTTGTCCTTTGAGTGTTCTATAATAGCCAGTGTTCAAAATCCCAACCTCATATCCCATAATCAGGAAGGTTCTAATGCTACATTTGACCCTTTTGTTATGCTGAAAGCAAAAATCTCACCATTTACACATGATCAGTGATCTTGATTCCCATTTGGATTTTAAGAGTATGATGTTTTACCAACTGAGCTAGCCAGGTGCTCCCCTACTTGGATTTTAAATGGTAATAACGTTTAACAACCAGCTGCTTAGGAAAAAAAAATGTATAAATATATACACATACATTTATTACAAATTTTACTGATATAAGGATATGAAGCAAATACTTTGTTATAACAAAGTATTTAATATTTTTAATTATTTCTTATTCTTTATTGTAAATTCCAACCAAAACAGCTGATCAATTTTCACAGAAGGCTTCTGTTGAAATATGTGGAACTCTAATATGTATAGTAAATTTATAAGCGCAATTGAAGATGAGTATAATTCTGATGTCATACTTGATTATTTCAACCCAATAAAAGGAAAGTGTAACAATTAGGACATATGTTAGAAATTCATTTGTTAATGATATGAATAACTTCTTCATTGAATTGGATAATAGTTTTAATATGGGAAGACTATATTCCCTTATTTTTGTACTACCCACAATGTAATACATACAGATATAACACACTTTTCATCTGTATTAATAACATTTTCTTCATTTTTAAAAATTCTTGACAATCAACAAAACAAGAGACATCTGGATCTGTACTGTTCACCAACTTCTGTGGTATAAATAGTCCAATCATGGCTAATTTATAGCTATGAAAATGATGTCACTAAATGCAGAGCTAGGAAGAGATGTTCAATAACAGCACATCATTATGTAGTATTTTCTTCACAAAGTAACCCCTAGGTTGTAGATTCTGGTAAAATATAGCAAAATAATTAGGAAGTGATGAGTTCTGAACATCTATTATAATTAAGTATATTAAAAGCAAAGACAAGTTTATACAACCTAATTTTTTAAAAGGGTATTTAAAAAGCTGACAACTGGTTTACAAACTTCCTAAAACTTAAAACAATTGGTTCTTGTGAGTTGCTAACAAGCCAGTTCCAGCAAACCAAAGTTCAATCCTTTTGTTAACAAAAGTGAGGCTTTTGCTTCCCTACCATTGGGTAAATGGAATTTGGGTTCTTCCCATTGGTGCATAAGGGGTGCATAAGGTTACGAACTCCACAAGTTCATTCACAACAAGGCTGTCCTCCTTGATGGTTATGAATCTGGAAAAGCACAGGCACAGAGAATGTTTCTCCAGGCAAAGCGAACCCTGGAACCAGGTTTTCTACCAACTGAGTCAACCGGTTGAGGGGTAAAAAGCAAAGACATAGTCTTGTGTTAACAGTTATTTTATTTTCTAATACAGATATATCTAAAGGCTCTCTAACTCCTACCCACAGAATGCAATGAAAACACAGTAGCAGCCCAGAGTTTACACAAAGGGACACACAAGTTGTACAGCAATAACAAAATCAAAATCTTTCAATAACGAAGTCTTTTCAGTGTAAAATAAGATGCTTCTCTCTCTCTACACCCTCTCTCACTTCCTTTCTTTTTTCCCTTTTCCTACAACCTTTCTTCCTTCCCAACTTGTCCTTCCTGCCCTTCCTCCCTCCTTCCCTCTCTCCTTCCTTTCCTCTCTCTCCCCCTCCTTTTCTTCTAGGAAGAGTTGGGGTAAGTTGATAGTGGAAGAGACTCAACCACTGTATCTTTGTCCCATTTCCTCCCTATTGTGAAAGGTTTTACTTACACAGCTAGAAAATGGTACTGAAAATGAAGATACGTGGTAGGTAGAGCATGGCAGGCACAAAAGAAAAGAACACTGCCTTGAGGAACAAATTTTACTTCATTAGGCTGAAACAGGAGAAAGACCTGAATTCTATTGAAGTAAACAAATGAACATCCGCTGATCTCCTAACATACGCCTGACCCTGAGTAAGGGCCATGAAGAATGAAGTGATAAATGGGCTATGATCCCTGACCACTTGCCTAAGTATAAAACATCAAAGAGTGAGATGCTGGAAGATCCACTGTCAATCCTAGCACTAAATCTTCCAGAATCATAATGACAACAGATGACTACTTTTGGAATATAGTATTCTGAAGACTGGAAAAAATATTCCAGACATCTGAGGGTCTGGAATATAATTTAGCAGAGAGACCTGCACAGGAAGCAGTAAAGCAGAAAGGGGGCAGCACATAGCCATCCACAGGAGGAAAAACAATCCTGGTGAAATAATTCAGCCTGATCACTTACATTCCTGGGAAAGTACTGGCATCTGTGTATGTGTGTCACAGAGAGAATAAAAAGTACAGAGTCTAAATGCCAACCTATTACCAACCCACAGGTATTATTTCTGATAATCACCCAGGAGCTTTCATTATGACACCACGATAGTAAAAAAAGACATAGATATGTCTCAGTTGTTACTCATTTTAGCTCAACAAGTACCTATTTTGTTCCTACTATGTACAGAGAATGTGATGGGCTTTGTGGGATGACAAAGGTAAACATGACGGGATCTCTGACCAATCACATGAAGATGACAGGTACAGATACACATATGGAATAGGTACAATCGGCATTTGAACCATACAAACAAGAGAGGGGACTCAAAACATCTGGGTATGAGCTCTGCCAACTACTGGAATATAGGGTCTGGGCCTATTTTATACACTCTCTGAAGTGCCCATAAAAATCATCTCATCAAATCATAAGTCAAAGTTCATATTCCCTCACTATATCCCTAACAAGGTCAGCAACAGATATCTATAATATGCCCAGTAACCTAAGCCCTCCAAATAAAGCCCATCCCTCTTCTGGACAGCTCAGATTGTTACACAGCTCTACCTTATATATTGGATTTACCCATATCTTCTACCCACTGCTCTTATTGGTGTCCATCGGGACCCCCTAGAATAAACCCAATCCCTCTTCTACATAGCAGTCATTTAAATAATTGAGGGCAGTTATTGTATATCCCTCCAGGTTAAATACCTCCAGTTCTTTCAACCATGTCTAATAGGACATGCCTTTGAGTCTCTTCAACCACCTAGATGACCCCTTCTCTTCATTCACTCTCATTCCAATACTCTCCTAGCTTTGTTCAAACAGGCTGCTATCAAACTATGTTTTCACAATCTGTATTTGTATTATCTGGATGCATTTTTAGCTCTAGACACAGGATTTAATTTCTGTCTCTATTAAATAATTCAATCGGCTAGATTTAAACTATTGTTCCCACCTAAGACCTTTGGGATCCTGTTTCTGTCACCCAGTGCAAGTGACCTCTCTATCAGGTTATCCGCATTTGTGATCCGCAAGCCAATCCTGATCAACTCACAAATAAAAATGTTGACAAACTGAGTCAAATGCATAGCCTTGTGAGCTTTGTGGCATGCAACCACAGGCCATATTTCACATTCACATGGTTATTCAACACGTTATAACGTTGCCTAACTGCACTATTATTGCCTTCAGACTTCTCCATGTCCTGTATAATGACTTTTTGAAAGGTTTTATAAGATTACTCAAGGCATCCTGGTACACATTACCTAAGACATTTTTCTAACACAGGGGTCAGTAAACTATATCCCCCATAGGCCAAATCAGTCTGCCGTCTGTTTTTCTTTTACTGGAATACAGCCATGTCCATACATTTACATACTGTCTACGTATGTTTTTGTGCTTCAGTGGCAGATAAGTAGTTGCAACTGAGACTGTATGACCCCAAAAGCCTAAAATATTTACCATCTGACTATTTATAGATAACTTTTGCCAGTCCCTGTTCTGAAGGAAACGATCTCATATAGTACAATATAACATTTTATGTGAACCGGCACTGTTTCTCAGTGATGACTATTTCTTTAACTAAGCCCACAGAAAGCATACATTAGTAATACCTTCCAAAATCTTTTCTGGGTTGATTTACTGGTTTAGGGTTTCTAAAATTCACTTTCTTTCCCTTAAGAAAATCAGAAATATTCAAGTCTCTATTCATACATTGAAGAATGTGAATAGATACTGTCTTTTGACAATAAATTATATGGCAAATATTGACATATTAGTTTACCTTTCCATATAATATGCATGGTTTATATATTCATAGAGTATACCCAATATTGAGAGCCTTTAGCTCCAAGGCATGTTAGGGCATAGACAGCAAGTCAGCAGAAAAATCGGAAAAAGCTGAAAGGAAATATAATCACTGCTAGAGAAGCCAGCTCTGCAGTGGGACATCCCTCCCAAAAAGGCTATCATGCAAAGTTTAGATCTTTCGTGAACTAAATTCAAGGGGGACACCAACTAATTCACTCTCCCAAGGATCCAAACTTATTGTAAAACAGTGAACAATAGTCTCTGGGCTGTGTTCATGCTCATTACCAATGGGACAGCGATCCTTTGATGTCTGGGACAGGGATGAAATTGTTCTGGACAAATCCAGCTCTTACACATATGCTGAAGGTAAAATACAAGTCTATTGCCTTGGGAGAGACACTGGCAAAGGTCAAGTGTGTCAGCATCCCAAGGCATTCAAGGATGAAATCTCAGCTTCCTGATGACCAGATATAAATAGGAATGATTTGAAGGAAAACTCAGAGATATCTTTATAGTACACCAGATGAGTACTGAGCTCATCCAGATTAGCTGAGCTCAAAATGGATTAATTCCAGATAACACCAAATGAGTAAATTTCTAGTATCTGCCAATATTAGTTCTAATTTGGGAATTGGCTGAGCCAGAATTCCCAGAACAGGTTGCATGCCAAAATATTTACCCCCTCCAGTTTAGGGCTGGTCATGGCCTTGGGGCCAGCTGTCTCCAGCAGTTAGTAGTCTTATCTATTGACCTCAGTGTGCTGTACAAAGGGTATCATTTTCTACTTGTACATGACAAGACAAGAGCTGAAAAGCACTGGATTAAGCTAAACCTGCAGATGACAGGACTTAGTACTAGCAGCTGGAAGGCCAAACCAGGTGAGGGATGATCCAGTAGTGAAAGAATTTTAGAGTAAATGGGATAGCTAGAGCAAGCTGGAAATAAACAGCAAGAACACTAATCTCAGACAGCATTTTCAAAGAGGAGGACACAGAGGCTCTCCAAATAAAAGGAATGACACAAAATAAAGAGTTAGGATGAGACAGAGCAATAATTTGTATATGGCCAGTATTAACTAAGAGTAGCATGGCATTAATGAGGAATATAACAAACACCAAAGCAATTACATGGGATCAGTGTTACCCAGCATAAAAATTAACTTCCATAGAAAAAGACACTGTATGTATAATGAAAGGAGAAGGGAGAACTTCCAGATATCAAAGAGTTTCTAACCAGGTGGGCAGAGATGCCATAATAGTTTCTGTAACCACTGACAGTGACTTCTTTCTAGGAAAGCAAGAAAATGCAAAAGTTAGCTAAACCATCATCATTCCACATATTTTGTAAGGACCCATAATATATTCAGTTGACAAACAATTCTGCCAAGTAGCTCTTCTACATGTTGATCATGTCAACAAAATTAATTTGACATTTACAGCTATTTTGAGAATAAAATGCAATTGCTTAAATTATTCTGTGGAAGCAACATGAGACAGAATTATTCAGTTGACAAAATCTAATTAAGTGTAAATTATTTCAGGTCATATGAATTATAAAACCTTTCAGAGATAAGTATTTTAATTCAAAGTGGCTCCAAGTGCTATAGAATATTAATAGGCCCACAGCCTCTTGCAATACTTTCACATTTCTGTCTCCAATAATCCCACCTATTCCCCAAACATTGGCCTACGTATTAGCTCTTGTTCTGCTTTCTTGAGCCTCTACTTGTATAAGGGAGTAGGAAGAAAAGAAATAAGTTTCTATGCCAGAAATTTTACACAAGTTAATTCATTTTTATTGAGATATAATTCATATACTATAATATTTATTTTCAACAAGTAATATTATCCTCCAGTTAACAGATTAAAAAACTGAGGTTCAGAAGGATTAAGTAACCCTCCCAATAATACAGGGTAGAGCAAAGTAGGTTTATAGTACTTTGTATGGAAAAATAATACAATAATTAATAATAATACAAGATAAACTATTTTGTGTACCAACAACTGTAAACCTACTTTTGTTTCATCCTGCATGTATATCATCTGTGGCAAAATGCTGGAGTATAAGTGCAAAGCCAATAAAATCAATTTTCCAGGTTTGCCTGTCCTTCTTGAGAACCTTGAAAATAAAATTCCTATAGTTAATTCTAGAATCAAATGCAGATATCCTTTTAAAGAAGAACTGAGGCAAAGAACAGGAAGCTCTTTGCCACCAAAGATTAGGCATGACTTTAAAGGAGGAAGAATACTGGGGAGCGCAAGGCATTGCAAAGGAAGAGAAAGTAAAGGGATGACCCAGAAGAAATTATGTAACAGAAATGTGGGAGGAAGAAAGGAATGAAGAAAACACCAGAAGTTCACATGATCTTTGTCTGCTTATAACTGATTTCCTAGAGAACTTGAAATTTTAATGAGAATATTGGGTTAAGATTGAAATCACTTGTGATTAGGGTAACAATTATGTATCAACTTACTTTTCTTAGAAATGGGGGTAGTAATGTTTGTCTTTCCCTCCCTAGGAGAGATAAAGGAGATAAACAAGATTTTCTGGAGAAAGGTACACACAAGACAAAACACAAAACCCTGAATTTTGCTTTTATAAAGCAAATGGCAATACAGAAAAGCACATTATAGAACAGTGTGTCCCCCCTGGAGGTCAACCGGTGACAGGGATGAAATGTCATTAATGGTGATGATTTGAATCCTTGTATAAATCAGACTGTGTCTATAAAAGACATAATTATTTCTACTGCTTTTTATAATCATTCTTGTTGTAAATTACTGCCACTGCCTTTCTGATGTCAGAACATTACTGTCAGCTGGAACCCTGGACTATGTAACGTAGAACGCTTGAACCAAGCCCAGCTACCAGGGAATGGAGATGGGGAAAATCACCTTTATTATGAAACGGCATTCCTCAGACAACAGTTGTAAATAGCCTAAACATCAAATTCATGTACATATATACCCAGGTAGATTCTACCACCTGAAGCAATATGGTGAGAAACAAGCTGTCCTAAGAGAAGAAAACAACTCAGGCCGCACACTAGGCCTGCTAAACTTTCTCTACTTCACACTCGCATTTTTATTTTAGAAAACCAACACTGCCATGATCCTCTATAATACGAAAGGAGGGGCTGGTGAGGATCAGGGAGAAAAGGTAGACTGAAAAGAACAGAACAAAAGTGAAATTAAAAAGGGGGAGAAGAAAACAAACAAGAAAACCCATTTATAACCATAAAACCACATCCTCTCTTTAGTCAGTGTTCTCTCCCAATTCTGGAAGAGTTAAAGGCCGCCAAGTAATAGAGCCTGCAGAGTTTTTCCCTTGGGTCTCAGCCAAGGCCAGTAACCCTGCTATTAGAGACCTGCCAAGCTTTGTCAATGCAATCTGCTGAATGCCTTGAGTGACAAGCGATCAATATTCTCCACTCTCATGGGTCATCACAGGTGACATAGGCCTAAGTAATAAAACAGCCCTGGCTGCCTTCTCTAACTTAAATGCTTCCCCAGCCACAATATTTCTTTTTTGTCTAAATGCCTCTAGCTAAATTTCTCCTAGATCGAACCATCTGATGGGGATAGAGATTCTGAGGAACTACAATGTGTCTGAATTGATGCTAGCCAGTGAAAGCTCAGTAGACTGGAGAAATAGGTTCAAATAAATCGAAAATGACTAGCTACAGAGTTGTAATCTGCCAGCAACAGACCCTGTAGCAACAAGCCAGTATGAAAAAAAGCATGCTGACAGCCAATCACCACCAAGTCACCTGCTGAAATGAGAACCAATTTTTTTCCCCACTACTGTGCTGATGATAAGCACTTTCTCTGTGACATCTCTGGTGGCAGAAGAGATAGGGAAGTGGCAAGAGGGAACGGGGATGTGGCAGGAGTCATATTGTAGTGAGCACTCAGTGTCTTTTGTCATCAATAACTACCACTCTTCTCCCAGAAATGAGGAAGAGCCCTCAAAGGCGGGGGCGGGGGGGGCATTCAGAGGACACGTGAGGGTGTGTGGTCTTCTGGAACCACAGACCAGGTAGCAACATCTCTTTCCATCCCATGTCAAGACTGCACAGAAGGGGCCCTTCTGCCCTGCAACCCCACAGAGAAGCAGCCGCAGAGAAACGGGAGAGCCATGAAGGGATGTACTCCTTTCTGTGAAAACTCGAGAAGAGCTTCTAGTCAGGATTCCCAGATGGCATTAGATTCCTCGAGCAGTATTTTCTGAGCAGACGATAGAAAGCTCAAGTTGCCTGACCACTGAACCAAAACAGTGAATTTACCATAGACTATTACAACCTGAAGAGACCAAGAAAGGTCTTAAAATTCCTAACTGCCTCAGAGAAATACTGTATTTTAAGAAGTCCCCCTTATTTTTTGTAAATTTTTTTAAACTTCACATTTTCAAAATAAGGTGCTTTATTATACCTAGTGAATTCCTGTGCCATTTAAATACTTTCTGGTCAAATTTAAATAAACACATATATCACGGGCACTCATCAATACTTAAGGAGTGCCTCCAGGCTGACTGTACCAGTCTCCCTGAAGTCCTCGTGCTCATCCCCTCCCCTCAAAGGCACACATGGCTACGAGAAGGCACAGGACACCAGAGGGAACAAAATCTTACTGAAGTTGCTGCCAAAAACCAAAGCCTCCAGGAACAAGTGCCCCTTTAAAAATAAGAGTATGGGTATTTACCCTGCATGGAATAAAGGAAATAGAAAATGGAGAGGTTCATGACTTATATTCTTGGTCACACTGACCTGCTACTCTTATTTATTTTCTAATTGTGTTTAAATTAGTCTTTATTCTGTATTTTTTACTTCCTATGATAATCACAAAAAGTGTCTACATTTGAAAAGATATACCAAATAAATGTTTTCCTATTATAACAGAACGGTCCCCAATGATATTCAAAAAGTTGATACTGAGCCAGCATATTTAATATTATTTATCCTGATATTCCCACATTATAATTTTTAAATGTAAAATAAATAGTCACTAGTAAGCATTCTTAACTCAAAACAAATGTGCCCTGGCTGGTGTGGCTCAGTGGACTGAGTGCTGGCTTGTGAACCAAAAGGTTATCACAGTTCAATTCCCAATCAGGGCACATCCCTGGGTTGCTGGCCAGGTTCCCAGTAGGGGGCATGCAAGAAGCAACCACACATTGATGTTTCTCTCACTCTCTTTCTCCCTCCCTGCCTCTCTCTCTAAAAATAAATAAATAACATCTTAAAAAATAAGATAAAACCTCCAATTTAAAAAAAAAAAGGTCTTAAAGATAGAAGTTGACAGAAGGACTCTCTCTCATAGGAAAACAATAGTTGTGATTTCAACTCAAGATTATTGCCCACTACTGATAGGAATAATGAATTTATTGCATAGAAAGTAGCTAATCTATAATAAACAATATCACTTGATAGATGTCACCAAATAGCCTGAAATAAAAGTGCCTAATATGTAGGGCAGGATTACTGGGATAGACAGTAATAGGCTTTATTGGTAACATTAAAGCCTGGAGAATTAGAATTCATTTCAAAGGAAGAATCTGACCTAACTGATCCTACATTACACAACTAGAAATTAATGGTGAAGCTGTGATCCTAAAAGACCAAGTGGTCAATGAATGTGTGAATGCATTTGGGAGAGTCTAGAACCTTGCGGGACTCAGTATCCTTACCAACTGTGATTCTGAGGTAAGGGTTCTCTGGCTAACACACACCACACAGGACAGAGGCCTTGCTAGCCTAGCTCTGCCCAAGTAGAACGAGAATTTTGTTCTGATTAGACTCTGGACCTCTAACTGAGGTTAACTTCTACCTCTCTGACCTTCACAGAGGTCAGGATTCTTGCCAATCCCCTCCCTAATCACTTGTAGGCCTTGATAGGCCTTGGGATTAGTTGTCCACATACTTAAAAGGGTAAAATGACTTTACTTAGTCCCCCAGTGCTTCAGAAAAATACATGAAAACATTAAGATGCAAGTGACAGTGAAATGTCTTAGTGGTAAAAAGAAAACTCTAGTCCAGGATGACTACACATCAATCCTTCTGGATTACCATTACTTATCAAAAGGTCTCAGACTCAAAACCATACTTCTGCAAAAGTGCCGGTGCCCAAGGCAAAACAAGCAATCACTTGCATTTCATTCTGACACGTTTTTCATTCTGAGCATTTTTCTGTGGTGAGTTAAGAACTTCTGCTTTGGTAAAAGAGCATGTCAGCCAAAGAACTGATAGGAAGCTGAAGAGGTTATATTAATCACCTTGTTGATATGATCACCTTTCTTTTGTTAAGCCACATTCATTTTTAAACAAGCACTGTCAATTCACTCTGAAGATGCATAGTGTCCTGGCAAGTTGCTGCCACTACGGCTATAATGTCAGAAGGAATACAAAAGAGCTTTGAAACATCCTTGGAAACACAATCATTTATGATTATAAAAATACCTACTTTTTGTAGAAAATAAATCTACTTATGTTCAGCCATTCTAAAGATAATCACTGTACACTTGTGGGTGCACTTTCTTTTAGTTATGGATTTATTATTGTTTTCACTCTCTTTCTATAGATAATTCAAACAGTATTGTGTGTGAATATACTTTTGAATAAAATTAACATATTGTCAATATTCTCCCTTGAAGTAAATATTCTTTGAAACTATCACTTATCCTGATGCATTATCATGATATGGAGTTGACTGTACAAAGTTTTTCTTCACATCTGATTACTATCTCAGCATAATGTCCTAGACAAAGAATTAATGGTCAAAAAGCATTAACATTTTAAAGAATCATAGAACATTATAAAAAGACTAATAAAAAAGTAACTGAACCACTTTATTTTTCCCAGAAATGACTAAGCTTATTTCTACAAATTTTATTAATTTCGTAAGTGAAAAAAATGGTACCTCCTTGTTACCTTTAATTGCATTTCTTTAACAATTATGCATAATGCATTCTTAGATATTTAATTCCCATTCTTATTCAAGGCCAGACTTTATTCACTGGTGGTAACCTGAGCTAATTGGACTGAAAGAAGGTAAATACCACAAGTCTTCAGAGGAATTACTGTTTTGATGATGATTCTCTTGGTTAAAAGAAAGCAAGTGAAAATGCATCATAAGTTAATCAAACTGTACTTTTCATCGCTTTTTCCCCGGTAAGTAGTTTTTCTTGAAGACATAAGAAATTATTATCATTAAGTGCCTAAATGGGAGAGATGTATATCAAACCTGATATCATCACAAAAGCTAAAAAGTCTCCTGATTCACTTTGCATTGACCTGGATACCTCCATATTCTAGGGTACTACATAAATTTGTAAATAGCTCTCAGAAGAAAACAAAAGGTGCATTTCAAAAAGTTTAGTCCCATAAAGTTCAGAAAAAAAAAAGACTTTAAGATTCTTAAAATTATTCCCTGGGTTAAGATCTGGAAGGTACAACTTTTAAATAAAACTTCAGATGGGCCGTACAGGTGATTGCTCCACAGAGAAGAGAGATATCCAGTTTTCGTTTATTTCCTCCATCAACGATAACCTCAAATATTTGTCTTCTCTTGAGAAAAATTAAAAGCAAGACCCTTTTTTTACTAGATAGGAAGAAAGAACTATCCATCGCCAAAATAAAACAGAAAATATTTTTAAATGATCTCTTTTTAAACATATCTTAGTCGATGGAAAGCTTACCATTTGTGATCAATCACTACTGAGAAACTAATCAAAAGTAAATTCCCCTACCTTACATGTATGGACTTTCGCAATAAAAATTGGCGAGGTATTGCACATGTGACTTTGAACCATGATGACACAAAAATGATTTAAGTTACGGCAAAATTATCTACACTGATTCATTTCCTCTTATTATAAAACCAACTTTTCCTACAGAACGCAAAGCTCTGTTAGCAACATCACTGCTAACACTCAAGTTAGTCTGTAAGATTTAATTCCTTCCTTCTCAAAATACAGAAAAGGTTCTGGCTGACAAAGTTTTCAGCCCAATCAACATTTACTCCCCTTGGGTTTTGGCAGACAAAAGGTAAATTAGAACCTCCTTTCACATCAATTTAATGCACTGGTTTGGCCATTTAATGCAACATGAAATGTAATACTTCACCAAAATGTGTTTTGGGAAGGGCTGGGATAGATAAAAATGGTTGGTGAAGGTGATAAACAAAATAAGTTCCCAAATATGATTTGCTCAGATGCTATGTTAGGAGGCTCTTTACAAAGACACAAACATAAAGAAATGCCCCCACTCACATCTGTGTTCATTTAGCCACTCATTCATGTATTCAATCTTGTGTTTGTTCACTCACGCTTGAACAATTAATAATATTTACTACTAGCTCTAGTGTTAAAAAATATGAATAGAATAATCCCCAGGTTAAATCTTAGAGGAGAAAGACATGTATGTAACCCACTGCTTTCTGGAGAAATAGGAACGGAGGACGATGCAACTCACGAGATCACCAACTAAACTTCATACAGTTTTAGAGGTGTAATAGCACCCTAGATGAAATTTTAAGCTCCAAGATAAAATTTCACAACGGGACACCCTCCCCCAATGTTTTGACCTGATAAAGATAATCATCATTCATTCTGAGAGGTGTCTCTTCGATCCAGGGTCCATCAAATACTATATTTGCCCTTGGGTCTATATGAGCAAATTAACCCAAATTACAATTTTGGGCAGAAATAATTATTGGTGTACCAAGCTGCCCTCACTTTGAAGGTATATGAGTAAAAGAAAACCTATAGGCCTTGGCTCCCAAGAATAATAAACTTTCTAGTAAATGACAGGGAATAGTATTAGTAGTGGTGTGTTGAAAAGATAAACCACTTTCTTTTGTTCCAAGGCCTAAATGCAGCCATTGTATACTATTTGCTTGCTGAATGTGTTGCTTTTATTGCTGTGTTAAAGGAGGTATTTCTGGAGCTGACCCCTGTATAAAAGCTAGGGTGAGCCGAGCTTTTCTGCCTATTAGAGTGAGCAGCAGAGCAAAGGGTGAACTTCTCTGAGTAGACGGGTCAGAGTACGCAGACACTGATTCAGGCTTAGCTGACAGCACCAGGCAAGGCATTTCTAATCTCCCCAGTTAGCACTAAATCAGCATGGTGTACATGAGTCCTTGACAGAGGACAGACAAATGGGTCTCACTAAAAGGATAAAGAGTGGCCTGGTGAAGCACAGACACTGAATACAATCCAAAGCCTTCATTCCTTAGGCTAAACATGCTTTGCCAAACCCATATCCATTCAGGAAAATTCTTGGCTCTTCTGTACTAAGTAAAATGAGGCCTTCTAGTCTGATTCTACAAAACAGTTGATTCCCATTCCAAGAGTTAAGAACTCAGTCATTAAAAAGCACACTTTCACCTCCTCCTCTATTTTCTGTTGCCTGGAGAAAAGAAAAGTTAGAGTAAAAATTAGGAAGACGCCATCTGAACCACTGTTGTTACCCAGTGCAAGGGTAACTCACGGATTGCTTTTCTTTAGGCCCTCCTGACAATTAGTCACACCAGGACACAGACCAGAAGAAATGTGACTGAGCAGGAACATGAGTTCTCTTCTGTAGTGTTCTTTTCAAGTTTATGAACACATTCCAAAAAGGGAAGGGAGGAATGACAAACAAAAGCTCAGACACAATGACCCTCAAAAGGAGCACACTGCTAGTGGTGTGCTGTTATATAGCTAGGATTTTCCTAACACAATGTCTGTGTTGTTCTTACATAGCACTTTTTGTTTGTGTCATCTTAAATACTCTACAAAGTGTTATCTAAGGGACACTGTGATCCCTGGCCTACCAATATGGAACTGGAGGTTGAGAGATGATAAATAACTCGCCCATGATAACACTGCCAGATCACAATGCCAGTGAGCTATGAAACTAGGATCCTAACCTAGTTTGAGGTCAAGATTCCAGAGTCTTGCTCTTAATCACTCTGCTATACGAAGATAACATCCTGTTAAGCGTGTAAATGGAATTTTTATATAATAAACCCCATTTAAATCCAGCAGAGTAACTTGCTATCTAAAGGACCCCTATGGTGAACAATTTTAAAGGAAAAAAATCACCAGCAATGATAGCAATGAGAATAACCACCCTCTGATTTATGTATCTTATAAATTCAAAATCTTGGTGATCCTATCTGATGAAAATGAGACCAATCTGCAAGTGCTAAACATGCCATGACTGCCAGCACCCATCAAGCTGCCCGCAGTAACAGCAGGAAAGGGGGCAATGGGCAGGCTACCTGACCCCCTGAAGAGAAAGAAGTCTCTAACTATGTGGACTCTCATACACAAACAAGTCTCAAAGTGCTCACTTAGCAGTTCACAACTCATGCAATCATAACTTGCCTTCACATTAGAAACAATGAATCACAGATCTCCTTAACAGAGGGAAACTAGGACAGCCTCTTACCCTCAGGAAAAGAAGATATTTTACCCACTTGATAAATGACCTAATAAAAAAGACTGAAAAGGGTAGTTTGGAAAGCGGTATTGGCAGAAAGAGTATAGGCTGGGTTTTCTGCTACCCCGTAACCCAGTTCCTCTCCAAATTCAACCCCGGTATCCTTCAACTGAACTCTTACCCCAAACAACAGAGAACTTGTCACTAACACAATCCTGGGGGAATGAGTCTAAACTTTCTTAAATATTACAACTGCCAGCTATTTTATAGATACCAAGAGCTTAGAAACATACTGAATATAAGAGAAATGGGCTATAACTTTAAAATGACATAATGAGGATAAATGTCACTGTGGAGTGATCAAACCAGCTTAGGAAATGAAACTGGAACTTATTAAAAAAAAACCAATGTGTATTGGAATAAATGTCTTATTTCTATAGAAGAGTAACTGAATTTGCAGGAAAAAGGACAATAAGAATATTTCAAATGACAAGTAAAAGCATTTTCTTAATATAAACAGAAAGACTGTGAAAGAGATTAGGAATAAATAACTCTTGAAATTCTACCCAAGGCTGGCCTCAAGTTAAATTCATAAGATAAATAGCTAATCCATTAGGAAGTTTCTTTTGCCGAACTATGATATTAAAGATATTAAGTATTCCATATTTGTATAATACTTAGCAGAATATTACCTTAAGTATATTTTATTATTTGTTATATCTTTATAATATGTGTTATGTATCTTTCAAACTACATTATTACAAAACCTACCAACAGTCAGGTGTAATAATTTTTTTGTATATATAGTGGCCTATTTGCTTTATTTATTGGATCATATTGCTCCATTCTTTATCTCTTTCTTAAAATGTTAATAGGAAGCTTTAACTTAATATTTTAATTCAAATCTAATACCTTCTACTCCTCTTAAGAAAATGCAAATATTAATCTGTTAAATTCATGAAAATGCCAGAATCAGGGTCAAGTTTATTTTTGCTCTTGGGATTGAGCAACTGTCATTTATTAAGAATCTTCCATGTATGTCAAGCACTAACCTATGGTTTCCTTTTCACATGACACCACTACCAGAAATTGTTATCTCCATTTTAAAAGCAAGCAAAAACTAGTATTTCCAATAATATACTCCTCTCAATATGGAACCAGAATGGACTTCTAGAGCTCAAGAGTTCATCTAGTTTGAGTATCTGTCCCTAATTAAGCATTAGAGCCAGATAAAATCCAAGAAGAACCTAGAAATCCAGATAACTCATCATTTTACAGATGTTAAAAGTGAGACACCAAGATGTCAAAAGCCGGCCTAGAGTCATTAAGACTTGTTCACAGAAGTCAGGGAAATGGAAACCTATCACTCATGCTCTGCTCTTCAACAAAACACACAGCTTCCTCCAGATACAAACTAGAGAGGCTGGGAAAGCAGCCCAGGGAGTCCAATCAAAGCAGTACAGAAGGGGATACTGCTTGAGCCCCAACGTTGCCTTCTGGGAGACGATCTAAATACCTCAATGGCCTGAGAAAGTTCACAGAGGTTAGAAAAGGTCTGCATTTTACAATGCTAAGTCTTAAACATCTTAAACTACTGCTTGTTCTCATCTATACAATAAGATAGTGTAATATTATACTTGCTAGGGTTGTGATTACGTGAGCTATGTTTGTAAAATTCACTTTACACAGTAAGTCAGTAGTCCCAAACCTTTTTGGCACCTTTTTGGTTTCATGGAAGACGATTTTTCCACAGAACAGGGTAAGGTGGTGAGGGACACAGTTTCGGGATTATTCAACTGTATTACATTCAAGCTCACCTTCTGCTGTGAGGCCTGCTTCCTAATAGGCCCAGACCTGTACTAGTCCATGGCCTGCAGGCTGGGGACCCCTGCAGTAAGTGATCAATAAACAGTAACTTAGTACAACTTGTCTCTTCTCTTTTATAGTAAAAGCCTTAACTCCCACCTCCCTCAATGCCTTCCTATCAGTGATTGTCACTTAGAACAGATTGCTGGGCCCTTCATATCAGTGATTCTCACTTGTAACAGATTGCTGGATCCTATCCACAGAGTTTCTGGGGTGAAGTCTGAGAACTTGCATTACTAACAAGTTCCCAAGTAAAGCTGATGCTGCCATACTGTTGCTTTGATTGTTTTCTCCTTGATTTAAAAAATCTCTCAATTTTGAGCACAGCTTCCTGTCCACTTAACTGACCTTATACAATGTTCTCTTTTCCAGGTGGCATTTCTTTGTCTAAGTTAAATTAAGGTTGTTTGCTCAAATGGAAGAGATGAAGCACAGCAAATGCATAAAACTGAATAAAAATTTTTTTTTAAATTTAATCCCTAGTTCACTGTGACTACAACCTGTGGACCCTCAATGTCAAAAAGTATGCTTTTATATTCTGTGGAACTCTACTTTTTTTTTTTTTTTAGATTTTTTATTTATTTATTTTCAGAGAGAGGAGAAGGGAGGGAGAAAGAGAGGGAGAGAAACAACAATGTATGGTTGCCTCTCACATGGCCCTCATTGGGGACCTGGCCTGCAACCCAGGCATGTGCCCCAACTGGGAATCGAACCGGGACCCTCTGGTTCCCAGCCCACACTCAATTCACTGAGCTACACCAGCCGGGCTGGAACTCTACTTTTATGTGGGAAATGTTCTTGAATATCAGAACAGAAGATACTACTTCTCTTTTCCATTTTAGTAAAATCTCATTTACTTGAACCAACTATAGGGAAGGTTAGTCTAAACTGGCGAACAATTACACTTTTAAGCAATAAAATACAATAAAGTACTACTTGATAACTTCATTTTATTACTTTTAAGTCAATCATCTTGACCCAAGCAAGGTCAAATAAAGGTCACTGCTTAAATGAGTGACAGTACTCATCACTTCCAATTTCAGAAATCTACCATGGCTCTCAGGGAATCCATCTTTTTTAACCCAGTATTAAAGGCATCAAAAGTGTATCACTCACAATGTCCCTATATTTACTATGCACTCCAGGCAAACAGAGAATCTCATACTTCTCACATCACTACAGAATGTACCTGCTCCAATATGTGTGTCCAAACCAAGCCACCTTTTAAGGTCCTACTCAGATGTCACCTCTTTCATGCAGCATTTCCAGACCCCTGATTCCTGTAATTATTCTTGCAATAACTTTATTATATTGAGAAACCTGTAATCTTTTAAAGTAACACATGTAAATATTAAGATCTCTACACAGAAACCTATACACAGATGTTCATAGCAGCTTTATTTATAACTGCCAAAATATGAAAGCCACCAATATGTACTTCAGTAGGTGAACGGACAAATAAAACTGTGTATATCCAGAAAATGGAATATTATTCAGTGCTAAAAGATATGAGCTATCCAAACCATGAAAAGACATGGTGCAAACTTAAATGACTATTTCTAAGTGAAAGAAGCCAATCTGAAAGACTAAATACTGTATAATACCAACTACATGGCTTTCTGGAAAAGGCTAAATTATGTAGACAGTAAAAAGATGAGGATTTGCCAGAGACTGGGGATGGGGCATGAATAGGCAGAGTACAGAAAACTTTCACGGCAATGAAACTATTCTGTATGAAACTGTAATGGCAAATACATGCTGTCAAACAGTTTCTGAAGCCCATACATTTACAATATGAAGAAGGAACCCTAAAGCAAGCAATGGACTTTGGGTGATGATAAAGTACATGCAATGACTGTAACAAATGCATCACTGTGGTGTGGATGTTGATAGTCCTGGAAGCTGTGCGTAAGTGGAAGCAAAAAGTACATGGGAACTGTCTGGATTTTTAGTTTCATTTTGCTGTGAACTTAAAATTGCTCTAAAATTATAGTGTGTGTGTGTGTATATAGATACACGCATGGAAACATATGGAAACCTATTTATCTTTTAATACTGTACAGGAAAATTTACCTCAGAATCAAGTTACTATTTTTTTAATGAGACTTCAATGCTATTCTACTGGTAGAATAAGGTCCTGAATGGTTTTGTAAAATTCCAAACATGGCAGTTTAAAGGAGAAAACTAGACTGAGCCCAGCATACAGCTTGTACTATCAGACACTTAAGTGAATGTCTACTTGACTGCATTACTGGGTTTTTAGAATATACCTCTCAAATCACAAAGTTAAAAAAAAATCATGCTGTACACATTAATCCCTAAATTTCAGCAAAATCTTTCATCTTGTAATTACTCAAAAATATAGGCAGTTCTGTCACTAAAAGAAGCTATTCCAATGGAACTTGTGTCTCCTTAGCTTTATTCCCATGACTAAATGTGTTTTCGATGTCCCCTTATATATTATGGTGGACACAGCCAGATCACACCCTTACCATCGGAACCCTTAAAGCTTCACTAATGCTTCAGATGGTGGAAATACTTGAGAGGGGAAGGCTAACACAAGCAATAACAGAGGGTGATGTTTTCAGCACTAAGTGAAAGAAGCCAATCTGAAAGATCACATACTGTGGAATGCCAACTATATGACTTTCTGGAAAAGGCTAAAGAATGGTGTTGAGCTCTCTACATGCACTGCCTCCCAAGGACATATTCCCTCTTAGGCCAGCACATGCATTTCATTACATGGCATGGGAGAACAATGGGTTTGGAGACCCCAGAAAACTTTTAAAGAAAAGCAGAAAACAGAGCCTACCTCTTAAAAAGAGGATTTTTGTGCTTCAGTTTTCTATCTTTACAATTAGAATGAAAATACATATCCCACATAAAATATTTTTTAAGGAACAGTTTTGAGATAATGTAGGTAGAGTACCAGAAATAGTAACTTTCCCAAAGCAGACCCTTCCTCTGCTATTTTAAAGGCACTTTTAAGGACAGATTCTAAAACTTCTAGATACCTCACAGAGTCACCAATTCTACCTTTAAAATGACTTCTTTAACACTACTCCTCATACTCCGGGTCTTAAAGCAGAGTAGGAATCCTCTGCCCTGCCCTAGTAATAGTGAACTAATCTAGTCCCCACCTGGAAAATCCATACACGACACAGATATCTTCCTAAACACATACATTCAACAACTATTCATTGAGCCCTGCCACTTACTGGGCACTGAAGATACGGCACAGGGGAAATGAGAGAAGAGCCTGATGTTCCAGCGGGTGAAAAAAACAAACAGAAAGAAACAAGTGTTGAAGAGTAGTGCTATGAAGGGAGTACATATAGTTGAAGGTGAAGAAGGAGGCACATGGGAAACACCCTCAGAGTGATGTTTAAACTAAAGTAGTAAAGTTGAAGTATATCCAGGCATGCAAAGAACCTTATTAGGCTATCAGAGTAACAACTGCAAAGACTCTAGGATGGAAAAGGTCTTGGCATATCTGACTAACAGATCTGGTCAATGTCCAACTTAAAAACTTCCATGATCAGTGGTTGTGAAAACCCATTTAACCTTTGGAGGTAAAAAAATTGCTTTTGGGTCTAGTGAAGTTAGATGAGTGACCACGACTACTGTTTGGGAATTGGAAAAAGCTAAAGGTCTCTAGCACATTGATAACCTATGACTTAGGGCATTCTCAGTATAACCAAGTGCAACAATATAGCAAAACTAGAGCTTTTAGAAATGGATATTCATTATCACTGAGGTTTTTTAGGCTTAAATAGAATCTAGAACTTAAAATGATAAAAATCAAGATTCTAAATAGAGGAAACACTTAACTGAATAGGGAAAATGTTAAGCGGATATTTAGATAAACTCTGTGGTACTCTTACGTGAATTCAGTGGAAGAAGTGAGGCAGAGAAAAGTACCTAAAGCTAGAGAAAGGCAATTCCATCCCCATTTAAAAGAAAAGAAATAAGTTATATTAGGAGAAGGAAGAGGAGGAGGAGGACCAAACTAGTGAGATTAGAGTTAGAGTGTTCAAACTAGAGGAAAACTAGAAGAGGGTATTTAATTCCATCCCCAACTTAAAGGTAAGGCCAGAGAAATGTACAGTCTCCCAGTGTTTGGATTACAATTAGTCAGTAGTTCTGCAAACCAGAACTATAGAACCCACTAGGCCTATGCAATTTTAATACCACTGACTTTGACAATCCTCTATAAAAGATTCTAGCATGAATTACCAAAGGAATCTTTATATGTATTTAAAAAGAAGCAGTGATCTCAGGAGTCAGCGTGAGGTCACCAAAAATATGTCAGGAAAATATTTTACACTTATTTATTTATTCCATTTATTTAAAAAAAATAAGTAGTGCATCAGGAGCTTGTGGTAAACACTACTTATCTGGCATGCCCTTCTAGGATCACATTTTTGTGGCGGGAAGGAGAACACAGGTAGGCAAGTGTAACTAGGTAAGATTGTAAGAAATTTCTCAAATTGTCAGCTTAACAGTAGAAAAGACCAGGGGAGAAGTGAAGGGAAAAGAAAAGCAGGAGAAAATGAAACAGGACAGACTGGAAAAGAGAACATGAAAGGAGCAAGGTAAACAAGATGGGAATTTTTAAACAAAAGTTAAAAATGCCAATTTAAGAAAAAGAGAGAGAGAAACAACATGTGAAGGGCCTGTGCTGCCCAATATGGCAGACAACTAGTCACATATGGCTATACTAATTTAGTAAAAATAAACTTCAAAAGTCAGCTCCTCAGTCACAACTAGCCACATACAAGTGCACACATATGTGACTGGTGGCTACTGAAGTGAATAGCACAGATCATTGCAGAAAGTTCTATTTTATAACAGTGAGTGGACAAAGAAGACTTTTCTTCTGGTTTTCATGAGTATCATAGTTAATTGAATACCATGTATGATTATTAATGTTGGAAATATAAATATAATCGTATCACAAAAACACATATGATTTCTATTTTGCTAACTTTGGTGCCTGGTTGCTAATATCTTATATTGAAAAGCACCCAAAGCGGTGGATGCCAACATGAAGGTCAGTTGTGGCTACAAAATAAAATTCTCACCAAAACTGCAAACACCAAAGAAGATGCACTTTTGGTTTAGATTTTATAGCTCATTATTATTCCATCTGGCAACTGGCCTGGGGGTAGGGGAAGATGGCTGCAGAGGAAAGCTTTTAATTTAGACAGAAAATTGTTTTAATTACTGCTAAGAGAAGGGTTTCCTACGACCCTCAGGCCAGCAGTCAGACTCTCTAGAGCAGGGGCTCTTTAGAAAGGACAGGCTCTCCCACTTCAACCTGGGGGCTGGGATATGACTTCTAAGAGCACTAAAACAAGGTAAAGAAATGCAGACATGCTCAGTTAAAAAACGCATCTTGGTGTTACTGTTATTTGCAATTTCTACTGCTTTATATAATAAAGTATGTATTGAGCTCTGGCTGGTGTAGTTCAGTGGATTGAGCGCGGGCTGTGAACCAAAGGGTCGCCGGTTCGATTCCCAGTCAGGGCACACGCCTGGGTTGCGGGCAAGGTCCCCAGTGGGGTCCACGAGAGAGGCAACCACATGTTGATGTTTCTCTCCCTCTCTTTCTCTCCCTTCCCCTCTCTCTAAATAAATAAAAATCTTAAAAAAAATAAAATAAAATGTATTGAATTTGTTTTCCTGATTGAATTATAATTTCTTATTTTTTTCTTTTTTTTTAAAGATTTTATTTTTATTTATTTTTAGAGAGAGGGGAAGGGAGGGAGAGAGGGAGAGAAACAGCAATGTATGGTTGCCTCTCACATGGCCCTCATAGGGACCTGGCCCGCAACACAGGCATGTGCCCCAACCGGGAATTGAACCAGGACCCTCTGGTTCCCAGCCCGCGCTCAATCCACTGAGCTACACCAGCTAGGGCTGAATTATAATTTTTTAGAAAGCAAAGATTTCTATATCCTTTCAAACAAACAGCACATTGCTGAGTGTAGAACCAGTGAACAATTAATATAAGGTATGCTAGAAAAATCTCAGTCTAGTTATTCTATTTATCTCAAATTAACTTTTTTACTATCTTTTTGGGTATCATCTGACAAAGAAAGCACGCAAGGCTTGGAACAAGCCTTGTAAACTCTAATCCTGTCTGTAACCCTCAAAACATTCATATATCTGCCACAGGTCACTGGATTTACAATATGGAAGCCATGGAGAGATTTTAGATGAAACAATTTAGATAAGAAGGTGATGACAGAAACCAATATGCACAAAGACTTTAGACCAGGACTTCAGCCCAAGCCTTCCAGAGTCCATCAGCGTAACTCCACAATTGTTTAATCCTGAACTAAAGGCTTCCTCTGTACTCCTGTTTGCCTCCACAGGCTAAAGATCAGACTGAGGGAACTAAGATGCCCCAAGGCATCAAGGAAAGGAGTAAAATCAGGCACACACGTTAAAAAAAAATTTTATGTGTGACTTCCAGTCAAGATGGAGGTGTAGGTAAACATGGCTTGCTTCCTCACACAACCAGAGCAAAAATTGTAATTAAATTACAAAACAACTGTCACTCAGAACTGTCAGAAAATAAAGCTGTATGGAAGTCTGACAGCCAAGGAATTAAAAGTCACATTCTTCCAGATGGGTTGGAGGGGTGGAGTCACGGAGATGGAGATACGTAGACACAGGGACATGGAATAGGCAGCCCCACACCCATGTGTAGTGGATAAAAATCAGGAGGGATACCTTGGGAACGAAGGATTCCAGTGCTACACCACACCACTCAGCCCAGGGTTCCACTGCCAGAAAGACAGTTCCCATAACTTCTGGCTGTAAAAACCAGTGGCAGTTGGGGTGGTGGAACACACTACAGGATTCTCAGGAGTCTCTTCTTAAAGGGTCCCATGACAGACTTAGGACTTACACAGACTCACTCTCTCTGGGCTCTAGCACTGGGGCAGCAAGTAGAAGGGCACCAGTGACATACAGGGGAAAAACTGAAGTGTCTGGCATGAGGGTGAGTGCCATGGGACAGCTTCCTCCCAGACAAAACTCCTGAGTCCAGGCACTGGCCATTGTCCCTTTCCTGAGCCCACCCCCACACAGAGTCACAAAGCGGTGACACCATATCAGAGACTCCATCAACCTGGTTCACACGGATTGTCTGCTCTTACCTAAGGCTCTACCCCATCCAATCTACAGGTGTGCTTTTCTACAATAGGCCATGCTACTAAGACAGGGATTCAGAGTACCTCTACCTAATACACAGAAACAAACACAAGGAGGCTGCCAAAATGGGGAGACAAAGAAATGCCCAAATGAAAGAACAGAACAAAACTCCAGAAAAAGAACTAAACAAAATGGAGATAAGCAATCTGTCAGATGCAGAGTTCAAAACATTGGTCATTAAGATGCTCAAGGAATATCCATTGGGTATTTACTTTAGCATAAAAAAGACCCAGGCAGAAATGAAGGTTACAATAAGTGAAATAAAGAAAAATTTACAGGAAATCAATAGGGCAGCAGATGAAGCCAGGAATCAAATCAATGATTTGGAACATAAGGAAGAAAAAAACATTCAATCAGAACAGTAAAGAAGCAAAAAGAATAAAAAAAACCCTGAGAATAGTGTAAGCAGCCTCTGGGACAACTTCAAGTGTTCCAACGGTCAAAATATAGGGGTGCCAGAACGAAAAGAGAAAGAGCAAGAAATTGAAAACTTATTTGAAAAAATGATGAAGGAAATCTTCCCTAATGGTAAAGGAAATAGACAAGTCCTGGAAGCACAGAGAGCCCCAAACACATTGAACCCAAAGAGGACTACATCAAGACACATCATAATTAAAATACTAAAGGTTAAAGATAAAGAGAGAATCTTAAAAGCAGCAAGAGAAAAGCAGTGGGTTACCTACAAAGGAGTTCTCAGAAGGCTGTCAGCTGATTTGTTAAAAGAAACTTTGTAGGCTAGAAAGGACCAATAAAAAGTATTCAAAGTAATGAGCAGCAAGAACCTACAACCTAGATTACTCTATCCAACAGTTGTCATTTAGAATCAAAGGGCAGATAAAGTGTTCCCCAGACAAGGCAAAACTAAAGGAGCTCATCATCACTAGGCCATTAATAAATGAAATGTTAAAGGGACTTATTTAAGAAAAAGATCAAAACTGTAAACATTAAAATGACAATAAATTCACAATTATCAACAATTTAAAAAGCAAACTAAGAAAACAAGCAGAACACAAATGGAATCATAGATATGGAGATTATTTGTATGGTTACCACTTGGGAGCGGAAAGAGGGAGAATGGGAAAAGGGTACAGGGATTAAGAAGCACAAATTAGTAGGTACAGAATAGACAGGGGGATGTTAAGAACGGTGTAGGAAATGGAGTAGCCAAATAACTTATATGCATGACCCATGGACATGAACTAAGTTGGGAGGATTCCCAGAGGTAATGGGGAATGCTGGGTGGTGGGGGGGAGAAAACATTAGGACAACTAATAACATAATCAATAAACTATATTAGAAAATAATACTAAATTTTTTTTTAAAATTTGCTTTATGGATAGGTAATCTGAGTTACCTTGAGTAAGTTAACTCATATATTTGATCAGGTAATGACCCTGTGATTGTGTCAAAATTTGAAGTTCTAAATGTATGTTATCTAATAATCCAATGCTATTATAAATTGTTTTATTTAAAAGTTTCCTACCTACCCTGCAGATATTTCAAGTCCTTATAGCAGAGACAATTCTTCACTTTATTTCTATATCAAAATGAATCTCTATATGACCTTTTTACATTGAATGTAACACTCATATTTATTCCTATACATAAATAGGAAACTAGAAAAGTGACAAAGTTTATCAAACAAGGTAAAGTACTTTGTATGCCCTCCACCACCCCCAGGTTAACAGATGAGTCTTCTTCCAAAGAAGTAAGACCTCAACATTTGTTTTCAAACAATTTTAGATCATCAGTGTTATTTATGCATTTTATAGAATAAATTCAGTTTATGTAAAGGGGAATAGTAAGGGGCTGAAAGATAACATGGTATACTATATCTCTTCTAAGAGGCAGCATCGTTTTTTTTTAAAGATTTTATTTATTTATTTTAGAGAGAGGGGGAGGGAGGGAGACAGAGAGGGAGAGAAACAGCAATGTATGGTTGCCTCTCACATGGCCCTCACTGGGGACCTGGCCCGCAACCCAGGCATGTGCCCTGACGGGGAGGCAGCATCATTTAATATAAACAATATAACCTTTGGAGCTACACAGGGTTCAGTTAAAATGCCAACTCATCCAGTAACCTGCCTTATGAATAGGACTACAGCTGGCCTATATAGGACTTAGTATAATTTAGAAAAAAAAAAAGTGCCTCATGTAAACAAACATAGTCCTTACCTGCTACCTCAGCCAACCACCTTCCTCATGCAGTGAACAACCTGTAACCTGTATATAAGTGTGAGTGTGTGTATAACTTTGGAAAAATCTAAGCTTCAGTCACCTCATCTCTAAAGTGAATGCAATTCTACCTGTACCTCATTGGGTTGAAGGAAGAATTAAAAAGGTAAAGAAATAAAGCTCCCAGCATGGAGTCTAAAGAATTAGGGCTAGCTACCTAGGAAATACTAGTTCTCACCTCCATACTTCCCCTTGGCCAGTCACCTATATGGTCAATATCCCTGAAAATTCTTATTAAGAATAGATACTACTCTGTTATTCCAAGTAGTTACCGTGTTCCAGGATTTAGCCATGGCCTAAAACAAGGATGTCAAACTCATTTTCACCAGGGGCCACATCAGCCTTGCTGTTCCTTCAAAGGGCCAAATGTAATTTTAGGACTGTATAAATGTAACCATTCCTTAACAGTTAAGCAAGAGCTCAGCACTGCCACTGTGTAGAAACAAGTGCCAGGCCAGATAAAACAAGGTGGAGGGTCGGAATTGGCCCTCAGGCCTTGTGTTTGCCACCTGTGGCCTAGAAGCTTTATTACAGAAACTGGGTGTTGACATAGCATTTGAGAGTCAAAGCTTGCTCTCTGTATGTCCCCCTGCATTGCACAATACTAATCATTTAACCTGTATTTTCTCCAATCCATTTCTTTTGAAATTGATTGCCTGTTGTAACCATATATTGCAGTACACAGGACACTAGTTTTAAATTTCACTCCATAAATTCCATCTGGGAAAGCTTTTAAATCCACCCAATGACTATAATGGGTAAATAGAAATCTTACCCACATAAACCTCAAGCCCTAACCACTCCCACGATGTTCAGTCATTTCTACTCTGAGAAGAAAACTGAATTCTTTTTTCCTAAATTAAAAACTCACTTGAAAGAAGTAGTCTTAAACTACTCCATAAACATATAAACCACACTTAAATCATGACTGCAGTACATATCTCTTGCCTAGAGCTATTAGATTCCACAAGTAAATTTTTAAGTTTGTCAGCAAAACAGTTAAGTTATTTATTCTGACCATGATTTGCTTTCTGTGGCTTGATGTTGCCTTGTGTTTCTTTCTGATGTTGGGGGATGGGGGTGGGAGGGGTGGTAGTCTGTCCAGAAACCCATAATAGATTTATTCAGGAGACAACAGTGGTATAAAAGATTCCCTATTTCCTCACTGCAAGGTCAGTTTAGGCTTTAAGGCATGAATAGCAATGGTGACAACTTTGCCTCTCTCTTGTTTCCTTGATGATTGATTAAGACTGTGCAAATTAGTTTGAAAAATGAGCAAATTACCTAGTGAGAGTTAAAGATTCTGGGAAGGCGTTTCACTCAAAGGCCTGGCCAGCTGTTCAAAACAAGCTCACATACATTTGCTCAGCAAAAGAACCTGTCAGGGGTTGGGGGAAGTACTTGTTACTATTTTATCAATAATCTCTTAAAATTGGTATTTGCTGTAGACACCACAGATAAAAAGTATCTGGACTAGCAAAGAGAAGTTAGAAGTATGCAGAAGTTATCCCAAACCCCAAAATCAGCCACTGACATTTAATATCCATGGGCTTATGCAAGATTTCATTGTAACAAGAACTCTGGATTGGAGCTAGGAGGCAGCCACATAAGGGGCCCAACAAGGCCAGATAACGACAGAGCAGGACGAAGAGGGCCTATTTTTACATCACCACCCACACTGCATACCCAAGAGGGTCCTAAGTCTCACTCCTATCATCTATAACCTCTTGCTCAGACTATGAAACACATTTCTCATACTTAAAAACCCTGACAATTATTCATAAAAGTCTATGTTTAAATTCTATTAAAAAACTTAGATTTACAAAAATCTTTGGTTTCATATTTTTTTAGTCCTAAGTTTGTCAATCCTATGTTAGCAAGCTGAATTATCTTCATGTATTTTTAAGTTTTAGGCAATTTTAAAACTAAAAACATGATGAAAAGAATTCAACCAGTGGTAATGTAAATTGTGACAGCTTATCAAAGAGGCAATTTGATAATAGAGGGTTTTAAAAAATATATACATTCTCTTTCACCAAAAACATTCTTAAAAAAAGAAAACAAGATAAAATGACAAGACTACTAAATTCTTCATCAAAGTGTGATTATTTCCGTGAAATATCTGGAACAACCTAAAAGTGCAACATTGTAGACTTGGTTAAATAAACTACATGATGAAATGTCATTTTAAGAAATGACTATGTATTAAATATTTAAAGATGCACAACATAGCAAGTTATAAAAACTATCAAGAATGACATGCATAGATTAATACTATCTTTTTATTGCATGTATATACACTCTTAAAGTGACTTGACAGATTTAAACCAAGATATTACTGATGGTGGGATATGGATATTTTAAATTTTCTTTTTTTAATTTATTTCCATTAACCAGCTTTTCTACAAGGAATATAGATTGATTTCACAATACAAAAAATAGTTTTGATAATGTCCCTAGGCTTCATCTTATTGCTTTTTAAAATTAACAGATTGAAATTTTGCAGATCATTACCTTTTTAAGGTATAAAAATCATTCTAAAGACATCCAAAATCACTATGTAACACCTGTGGCTCACATACAAATGAACTGATTTAATAAAAAATATTCACTGAGCGCCTATTTGCTATGTACTCTCCTATGACTGGGGATATAAAGGTCAGTAAAGGTACTTCTTTGTCTTTTAGAAGTTTACAGTCTATAGAAAATGAGATAAGACAAGCAATAATTATTATACAGCAAAAGAACATTCCAATGAAAAGAAGCTGGGCTATGGAGGTTCAGAGACCGGGAATTAGTGAAAAAATACAAAGTCTGTTAGAAGGACAAAGAGAGGCAAAGCCTTGACATAGGAAACAGCATGTGTGATGTGATGAAGGTGCAGAACACAGAATGTGAGGGAGCCAATCGACTGCTGGGGATAAGAGAATGTATGTTACATGGGAAAGAACAGCAGGAATTCTTATTAAATAGACTAAAAAAGTAGAGAAAGCCTTAAGGAGCACACTTAGGTGTTTGGAAATCTTCCAAAAGTACAGTGGAAAAGCATGTGATGTTACATCACCAGGGAGGTAAGAATGATCTTATCTACCTCTCGTGGCTTCAGTTACCACCTGTGGACCATGACTGTGTAAAGCGTGCCTCTGGCCCAGACACTCTCCCCGGTACACCAGACTCATAGCTCCTACCGAGTATGTAATCATTTATTTACCATGTGCTCCATAAAGTCTTAACATCTCCTTCAAACTTACGATGTCCCACAACAAACTTTCCCTCAAATCTTTAAACTACTACACTCTAGAAAATCAAGCCAGAACCATAATCTTCACTTCTTCCTCTCACAAGTCCACCCTACAAAAGCCAGAGAATTTGCCAGAAATTTTTCCAATCTCTCACCCCATTACTGAGCAACTCCTCTTTAGTTCAAGAATCTGACCATATATTGGTTAGATACTACAGTCTCTTAAATGATATCTCTGTTGAGCTACCATCCATACCACATTACTGTTACTAGGAGTGATCTCTCCAAATAACAAAAACCAATATTCTACTCCTGGTTTCAAAGGCTCTGAGAGCTCCCTACTGCCTACCACATAACACGTGAAATCAAATTATGCCTGCTGATGAGGTTTTCTTCAGCTTTTTAATATACTAACATTTTATCTAAAAGAATTTCTTAATATACTACTACTTGGTTCAATCTATGTTAAGGCTACCTCCTAAGGCCAAAGCTGCAGGGTACTAACAAGTAAAAGACACGAGGCAGCAATGCCTCTGCAACGCCACCATGCCGCACTGAAATATGTGTCCCACAGTACTGAGTCCCCTAAGAGCTCTTCAAGGGTCAGAATTCTACCTGGAATACTGCAGGTCTTCCATAAAATTGTGTGACAAAATGAAGGACTTAGAAAGGCAAGGAAAAGTAGTTCCTGGTTAATTCACGTGACAGGTACAACTAAAAATATAACTGTTTTATATAATGGCAATACTGGCCTGTATAAGATTTTTGATGATAAATTTCTCCTTAACAACCACCCTCTATCCTAAAAAGGTATTTCCATGGGTGAATCTCATTATACATTCCATCACCAACATCAATTTCACCATGACAAATTTACCAGTATCACAGATCGCCCATACACTGCCTATTAGCGTAAGAGACTTGTTCTAGAGTGCTGTCTAGGATCTTAACTAGACCACACATTTTTTGGTCTTGTTTTTATTTTATTTATTTATTTTATTGTTGTTCAAGTATAGTTGTCTCCACTCCCCCCCATGACCCTCACCCCGACTCCACCCATCTCCACTTCCCACCCTTGATCCTAACCCCCTTTGGTTTTGTCCATGTAGACCACAAGTTTTAATCAGCAAAATAAAAACCAACTAAACCTCAGGTCATTTAGTCCTATTAAAAAACATACCATAATGACATATTAAACTTGTTTTTATATGCATGCATACACATTGCCCTAAAATTTAAAGTTTCAGGACATTAAAGAACAGTTTCTAGTACAGGGTTATGAGGTTATCATTCTCTTTATCAGAATAAAATAAATATAAAGATAACTTTTAAATCCTATAAATTGTTGACCAAATACTTTGTGGCAGGGAAGTAAGATAAAAGATAAGCACTACTGAATTTGTATCAAGAAAACAATTGGTTTTATCCACAATAACCATAAATTTCATTTTATCGAGTGTTCTAATTATACGTCCCAATAAATGAGCTTCCCCTTTTGTTCCTTTATTTACCCATTTTTAATTATTGTTGCCTTCAGGTTTCCAAAAATATATAAGACTTATAACTGAAAGTCAAAAGCTTCCATTTGCTTTAGAACAGTTAAAGCTTGAACAATCTATCCAAGTAGTACACTCTTTAACAAGATGTGTACCACTATAATATCTAACACTCAAATAGTACTTATGTAATATGTGCAAGTTCCAGTGTAGGCTTAATAATTTGTCTTATTTAATATATAGAACCCTTTAAGGTAGATCCTGTATTATTTCTATCTTACAGATGGAGAGACTGAGTCATTGGGATAGGCTAAATAACGTGCTTTAGATCATACACAGTGTAAGCGGCTGAGCTAGGAATTGAACTTAGAGTCTGTTCTCTTAACCTGGACACCTTATCAGAGGAGAGCTCTCCATTAAGATACTGGAAAGGAAAATACACATACACACCCTTGTATGCAAACTCTTTTAATAAATCCTATCTCCTTGATCTAAAGAAAAAAATGATACTGAGAAGGAAGCTTGACGGATATAGAGGAACATTCAGTCTAGAGCATTCTAGTCAGTACTGTCTCTGTCCAATTTCACTCATATTTTGTCACCAATTTTGAGTATTAATATATTATCAGAAAGCACAGCATATTCTTTCAAAACTATAATTCTAAAACTTTTACTGAATATACTGGTCTGATATTCCCTCCAAAGAACAACACGACCTGAAAAAAGCGCCAACCAATAACAACGGGAGCCACAAACAGAAGTCAGATTTGCAATTTTAAGAATTTTTTTAGTAGCCACACATAAAAATGTAAAAACAGATAAAATTCATCTTAATGATATATTTTCTTTAACCTCATGTATCAAAAATACTATTTCATGTAATCTATATAAATCATTAGAGATATTTTACACTCTTGTTTTCATCCTAGAGCTCCAAACTCCAGTGTGTACTTTACACTTAGAGCATGTCTCAGGTAAAGATCAGTCATTGTTCACACGCTCAACAGCCAACTGTGCTAGTGGCTGCAGCAGTGCATGGCACAGCTCTGGAGCATATCACCAACTGAGTAGTTAAAATAAATACAACAAGATGCCTCTGTTCACATATTCCCTTCATGAACTTTTCTCCCAGGTCTGACTATCTTCTTCATTTTTTTTCAAGATTTTATTTATTTTTTATTAGACAGAGGTGAAGGGAGGGAGAAAAAGGAGAGAAACATCAATGTGTGGTTGCCTGTTGTACACCCCCTACTGGGGACCTGGCCTGCAACCCAGGCATGTGCCCTGCCTGGGAATCTAACTGGTGATCCTTTGCTTTGCAGGCTAGTGCTCAGTCCACTGAGCCACAGCAGCCAGGGCTGACTATCTTCTTTAAAATAGAAAATGAGTATATCTATGAAATACAATCAAGTTGCAGTGATGATCAAACAATAATCACTAACTGAAGTGTGCTCCTAGGAGAGTATATAATTCTAATGCGTCCAATAGATTGGGTTCAGTAAACTTTCTTTATTTCCAGACTCATTACCTCATTGCTCCATGGAGCCAAAGAGGAAAGAAGGGGAAGGGACTAGACAAAGAACATATATGAGTAACCCACAGACATGGATAACAGTGGGGGAGTTAACTGGGGACGCCAGAGGGTGGGATGGATGGAGGAGGGCAAAATTAAGACAACTGTAATAGAGTAATAATAAAAAATGATTTAAGAAAACTGGAAAGTAAAAATATGTAGCCACTTCTTGAAAAACATGTTTTTAGTAAGCCAAATTGTCTTTTTTTCTGGAGGACAACATTTCTCGTTCTATGTATTTAACCTATGTGGACTACAGTTGAACCTGGTCATGTTACAGTGACATTTCCTTCAGTTAAAAGTTGATTTCACCCTAAATTCCAAATCTGGATTTTTGCTCAGCAGTCAATTTGACTCTATCAACATTAGATCAGTTGGGGGTATGAAGGGAGCTGGGGCTCCTATGGACAGCAAAGGCTGTTTTTAATTACTTATGTTTCATTTATTCAACAATTAAGTACGCATTAATCCTACCACCCTATAATCATGAAAATGTGAAAAGTTAATTTGAGCAAAAGATATTTTCCCCCACGTAAGGGTCAGGATATCATTTAGTAAAAACAGAATCTAACCTTTGTTGGATTACTCAATATACTCGGTAAAAAGTGATCAACTGCTGATGACACACCGCAAGCCATTCACCCAAAAAGGTGGAGGGTAGAGGACAGTCAAGAGAATGTCAAAACAAAAACTTATGCTAGAAAATTTACAAGGAAAAAGAACAAACATCCTCTTTGGGAATTACTCTAGGCTACAGAGCAAAGAATTACAGCACATAAACTGAGGTTACATAAACACTCTAATAAAACCCAGGCCTTGATTTATAGAAGTGGGTTGTTTCGCACTTACTTTCGAGAACCAGCAAGGCCGCCCACCACCACTCCAGCAGCAGAAAGAGCGATGGTCTGCTGGGAGCCCCTGTGTCTTCCTGTCACTGTCAGTATGTGTGTGTCCCTGCACATGGGAAAGGGTCAGCTGAAAACACCACAGATATCACTCCTTTTGTTTTTAAAGACAGAACATAATGGCATTTTATTTGTATGTTCAATGCCCCAGTCTACACAGGCTTTCCATCTCCCCTGCCAAGCTCCAGTCCACATTACCACCAGGAGCAATAAAATGCCAGGGTGAGAGCAGTTAATACCAAAAGCAAAAGTATTCAGAAAATAGGAGGTTTTAAAGGAGTTTTGAAATTTCAAGTAAAACAGTAAGACAGAACTTACCTACATTCCAAAACATGGTGGTTGAGAATAAAATGATTATGCTTCACACATCCTCAGACACAGAGAACCAAACAAAATCAGCTTGATAAATGGAGGCTGAAGTGTATGCAGCCCCCAAAGATAATCAGATGAGGCTCTGTTTGGTAAGCTGGTTTTAATAGGTTAATTCGTAGAATTAGTGAACAAATAGATAATTCATTTTTCCAAACCATCTTCTAACTCCCCCACTCCCACCCCGACGAAAGACCTGACTTCAGCCCTTGACTATGCCTAGGGAACTGCATTACCTTAATGTTTAAGTTCCTTAATCTTTTCTGATAGCTGCTTTAATGAAGCATCTGATCAACATTCACTTATTACCACTTTCCTACACACTGTTCTTCATACAAGACAATTGTAAATGAAGAAACAGCCTTGATGAAATGTGCCCCATAATTACGTTCAATGTTTCTGAAGGAGACAGGAAAAAGGAAGAAAGCAAGCTTCAGAGAGAGATAAGCCTTACAATGTACAATTCTGGCATTTGTATTAGATAAAGTTAATTCTACTCTTTAAAAAACATGTTTTATTTTTCAGCAGCAAACAGGAGGGTCTGGCAACAAATCTGCCTCACTCATACCTAATGACATCAGAGGTTCTTGATAATTTCTTTCTAAATTAGCCTTGAGAATAAAAAGAAAAGTCAATGAAAGTTATCTAAATTTTATTTTCTTAAATTAATTTAATGACTCTAAAGTTCAGACAATAATGAAACATTTTTAAGCTCTGCGAGATTTTTTAACAAGTGTGTCCATGTGATTGTAGCTCCTCTTCTCTCTTCAACATATAAAAAATTCTAAAATGTGCCAGATAATTAGACTGGCCTGTGAAAATGTGGAAGATCACATTGCTGCAACACATATCCAAGTAAAATACTAGCTGAACTCTGTGAGAAGCATCTAGGTTTCTGTCAGCTGATTTATTAGGCTCACTTCACAGCAAACATGCGTCTAGAAAGAACCACAAGACCTCAAATAAACAGCTTCATTTTTGAGTCAATGGCCTTTTACAAGTAATCATAAAGCCTTCATGCATAATACAGAGGTGTCACTGGTGAGCCCGGGGTTAAAACAGATTCTCCCAAAGAAACTTCCAGAACAAGACTGTGAAATAGAACTAAACAGTGCCATCTGGTGCGAGAAAAACAAGGAAAAATATTAGCTGGAACTACAAGGCAGCATCTCATTCTCAGTCTCTACTTGTATTAGAATTAGCACTTTACTTTTTTTCAGAGAAAGGCCCTGGTGTTTTATGCACAATTATTTTTTATACACATTGAAAAGAATGAGGTTTTTTTAATGGAAATATTACAAAGTTTCCCATCAACCTATAGCACAGCAACTGAGCAACACAAACTTAAAAACCATTATCACAGAGCCAGTTTCCATAGGCTCTGCCCCATCAGTTTCAATAAATGCCTTAAAAATGTTATTATCAATATTTTTATCCTTTGAATTTCTCTTCAGTTTAGCATGCTCTCTATTCAGTATGTATTTCTTCTATTCCTCTTTTTTTCTACAAGAAATAACATTGTTCAAGTAAAATTCTCCTAATCCCTGTAACTTATGTTCAATCTAATGTTTGTTTTTTGAGGGTGTGATGTCTTGCAGTTTTTATGCTTTATTGAACAGTATTTTCTGTGCATTCCAGAAAACTCCCAACCACTTGCCAATAACAAACACAGTATAATGAAACAGCAATTTCACCAACAATTTACAAGGAGGCCAATTATTAAGTTAATTTTAAGAGACTATTTCTAACAGAAAATTGCTACTCTGTTAATACTTTTAATAACACAGTCATTAAAAGAATCCAATAAAATCTCCTAGGTTGCCAAAAATGATGACATCAGTTTACCAATGGGAAAACAAAACTAAGATAAAGAAACTAGGGGATCCAGGCCCTCAGTGGGTAGCTCAGTTGCTTAGAGGGTCTTCCTCATACACGAAGGTTGTGGATTCAACTCCGGACAGGGCACATACAAGAATCAAACAATGAATGCTTAAATAAGTGGAACAACATATTTATCTTTCTCTCTCTCTCCCTCCCTCCCTCTCTCTTGAAAATCAATAAATTTTTTAAAAAGGGGGAGGTGACTAGGGGATCTGGGAAAGAAATTACTACACCTACTATTACCATTAAAAATGAATTTTCTAGGTTATCTTATAATAAAATATTAATTCATGTTCCAATCTATTTTGACGATAGAATCATAGATTCTTGGAGACAGAAAAAAACTCAGAGACCATTTTGAACCAAAGAAGTAATAGACCGACTTCATTTTTAAAAGAAATCAAAAAGGTAAATACAGACATCACACATACATAGAAACAACCTGAAAATGCCTGCATTCATTTTTCTTCTCTGAATGGAAGTAAATGATGCAATAAATCCTTTGAGTATACAGAAAAGCTAAAATAAAATGTCCCTGGCTGGCAGGCTTTATGCCTCAGATCTTATAATGTGAATTATTATAAACGAACCTGCTAGAATCCATATGAATTTCATAGTCAGCGCATTACCCTCATCATTACTATAGGGAGATAAATTTGTAAGCATGGGGATGAAACAGGGATTCTAATAAAAACACAAAGCTAATCATGTCAATATTCTCCAGGCTCACGACACCTGGGACATCCTGAGAAATGCATGTAGAAGTAATAGAGAAGAACAAAAATACTGAAATCAGTAAGTTTTACAAGTAAGACATTTAAAAGAGTATGAGGCTTTTTAAAATTTCCTTTTCCACAAATCCTTTTAAGAACATTTAAGAGCTACACAGAAAGTTTTCCTCTTTAGTAGCCTGTAGATGGTGCTACTAACCTGTTTTTCTTTCGCCTGAAAATCGTTGCAGTTTATCACTAGAGAAAGCTAATTCATATTATTTCATTCCTTGTAAAGCTTGAGGGGAGGGAGGAGTGTGAGAAATTACTTTACCTTCTCAACAATCACTCTATACTTATACAGGGATTGCTTTCTTTAGAAAATGGAAATGCTAATAAAAAAGTTACATAAGCAATATTATAAAAATCAAATTATTACGGGTGCCTACTGAATGGAATAATCACAGAGGTGAAAAAAGCCATGGAGATCATCTCGTCTTGTATACCTATACTTCCAGAAACACACAATTAATAGCTGTGAAAGCAAATGGCCCAGAGCATGGAAATGGCACCAGCGTGACCAGGGGTTGCTTTCTGTCCTACAACCTCTATTAGTGGCTGCCCACCCACCAACCTAACTAGCTCAACATAGCAAATTATGTAAAAATAGCATGCTATGTTGTTACCCCAAGCCTTTCTATACAAAATTTAGTGACAGAGATTCTAGGATGGTCCCAAGGTCACGAAACTCCTTGTGACAGAAGGAATTAGAACCCAGGTCTGTCCTCATACCAAGGCACCTAACGGTCCAGTGACATGTAAAACATGTGCTTCCTTTGTAACATGGCTACTACTTAAACATACGTGTTTTGAACATCATTATGTTATCCCTGAATATAGCAAACTACATCCATATAGTAAAAGTATATCAATCAACCAATTGTCTTCGTTACATGGTTTGCTTTAGTTCCAAAGAATACCATGTTTTCAAATTAATAAATGTTATTTTTTCAGAGCAGTTTTAACTTCACAGCAGAATTGAGCTGAAAGTACACATACACATACACACACTCATACACAATCTTTTTCACAATCAACACCATGCACTATAGTGGTACATTTGTTACAAAAGATGAACTTACCTTGATACTTCATTATCACTCCAAATCCATAATTTACAACAGAATTTGTTCTTGGTGTTGTATATTCTTTTGAGTTTTGACAAATTTATAATGACATGTATCATCACCATGTATTGTACAGAATACTTTCACTGCCCTAAAAATCCTCTGTGCTCAGCCTATTCATCCCTCTCTCCTTCCAACTCTCGGCAGCCACTGGTTTTTTCCTGTCTCCATAGTTAGCCTTTTCCAGAATGCTGTGTACCTGGAATCACATAGAATATGTCTTCTTTCAAACTGGCTTCTGGCATCTAAGATTCTTCCAGGTGTTTTCATGGCTTGATAGCTCATTTCTTTTTAGCACTGAATAACATTATACTGTTTGCATGTATCGCAGTTTATTTATCCATTCACCTGCTGAAGGATATCACTTAAAAAACTGCCATAAACATCTGTAGGAAGGGTTATTGTGTGGACATAGGTTTTCAATCATGTAGATACAGTAAGACCACCTTAACACAGAAAAGTCTGAAGCTGCTCCAAAGATACAACATTCAAAGCTGATTTGAATATACATGCTTCCTCCTAAAGTCTCTTGTTTCAGTAAGAAATTTGTTAAGAGGTCATACTTGAGAGTACCAATATTTAATATGCGTAAGAAATTTAAAATGCTGAAAACATAAAAAATTTCTCTCCAATTCTAGCTTTGTATTTTCCCTATTTTATATTTTTAAAGGTAAAGTTAAATTTTAGAAGGCCTTCATAAAGGTAAAAAGAAAAAAACTGGAAAACACTAGAATGCAAACGACATTCCCTCCACCAAAGAAAACATTTCAAATAAGTTCTATAATAAGTTTAAGAGAAGAAATTCTGTTTGGATATTTGTTCCTCTGCAAACTCACTTCTTCCCCCATAGCAAATTCATATACGTTCTGTTGTGAGTTCCTTGAGAGAACGAATGACACTGGGATGTCTGTTTCTCTGTGTCCAACAAGACAGTAAATGATCATACTGAATTAGTCAAACCAATACTTCAAATGATAAATTGTTTCACACATCCTGCACATGCATAACCACAAAAAATTAATTTGAATATTGTGAAACTATAGGAAATATGTGCAATATCTGAGATTTTGCTGCCTATGCTTTCTTCCATGATTTTTGTGGTTTCAGGTCTAACATTTAAGTCTTTAATCCATTTTGAATTTATTCATGTGTGTGGTGTAAGAAGGTGGACTAGTTCGTTTTTCTGCACATATCTATGTAATTTTCCAAACACCATTTATTAAATAAACTATCTTTATCCCACTGTATGTTTTTGCTTCCTCTGTCAAATATTAAATGACTTCAAAGGTGTGGGTTTATTTCTAGGCTCTCTATTCTGTTCTATTGATCTATGTGTCTGTTTTCATGCCAGTACCATGCTGTTTTGATTATTATGGCTTTATAGTACAGTTTCACATTAGGTAGTGTGATTCCTCCAACTTTTGTTCTTTTTTCTCAGGATCGCTATTGCTATGTGGGGCCTTTTTTGGTTCCACATAAATTTTTTGAAATATTTGTTCTAGTTCTGTGAAATACGTCACTGGAATCTTAATAGGAATTATGCTGAATCTATAGATTGCTTTGGGTAGTACAGACATTTTAATGATGTTAATTCTTCATATCCATGAACATGTGCTTGTAGAAATATTTTATTGAATATATCTCCCCAGGAAAGGAAAACAAAAGAAAAAGATAAACAAATGGGACTACATCAAACTAAAAAAATTTGCACAGCAAAGGAACATATCAACAAAATAAAAAGACCCACAGAATGGAGGAACATATTCATCGCTACATCTGATAAAGGGTTAATATCCAAAATTTATAAATAACTGACAAAACTCAATACCAAAAAGAAACCAAATAACCTAATTAAAAAATGCTCAAAGGACCTGAATAGACATTTCTCCAAAGTATCTACTGGACATACAGATGGCAAATAGACATGTAAAGATGCTCAATGTCACTAATCATCAAAGAAATGCAAATTAAAATCACAATGAGATTCATCTCACACCTGTCAGAATGAATGGCTATCATCAATAAATCAACAAACAGCAAGTGCTGTCCAGGATGTGGAGAAAGGGGAACCCTTCTGCACAGCTGGTGGGAATGCAAATTGGTGCAGCCATGGTGGAAAGCAGTATGGAGATACCTCCCCAAATTAAAACTGGATCTGCTTTTTGACCCAGCTATCTCACTTCTGGAAAAATATCTGAAGGAACCCAAAACACTAATTCAAAAGAATGTAAACACTCCTATGTTCAGTACAGCATTATTTATAATCACCAAGATATGGAAGCAGCCCAAGTGTCCATCAGTAGATGAGTGGATAAAACAACTATGGGATATTTACACAATGGAATACTGCTCAGACATAAAAAAGAAGAAAGTTTTACCCTTTGCGACAATATGGAAGGACAAGAACATTATGCTAAGTGAAATAAGTCAGTCAGAAAAAGACAAATACCGTATGACTTCACTCATATGTGGAATCTAATGAACAAACTGAACTAACAAGCAAAAAGAGATAGATTCATGGATAGAGAGTAGGATTAGCAGGGGAGGATGGGGGTGGAGGGATTCAGCAAAAAGGAAAAAGGACTCACGGACATGGAAAACAGTGTGGTGATTGCTGTGGGGAGGGGAGTAAAAGGCGACTAAATGGTAATGGGACAAAATACAATAAAAAATAAATTTTAAAAAATGAAGAAAAAATGTACGGACTGAGTAAAATCTCTTTTAAATAAATTTACTATTAAAAATTAATCATTAAGGCCCGGCTGGTGTAGCTCAGTGGATTGAGCACCGGCTGGGAACCAGAGGGTCCCGGTTCGATTCCCAGTTGGGGCACATGCCTGGGTTGCGGGCCAGGTCCCCAATGAGGGCCATGTGAGAGGCAACTATACATTGTTCTTTCTCCCTCCCTTCTCTCTCTGAAAATAAATAAATAAAATCTTTAAAAAAATAATAATAATCATTAAAAGTGAGCCCTGATCAGAAGCTCTTAATCTGAAGAATGTTCACTCTAGTAATTTTTGAAAAAATTTATTTATTTACTTATATTTGGACTGAGGGGAAGGGAAGGAGAAAGAGAGGAAGAGAAACACCAATGTGTGGTTGCCTCCTGTGCGCTCCCAACTGGGGACTTGGCCTGCAACCCAGGCACGTTGCCTGACTGGGAATCGGAACTGGTGACCCTTTGATTCACAGGCCGGGGCTCAATCCACTGAGCCACACCAGCCAGGGCTTCACTCTAGTGAATTTTTAAAAAATCATTGCAGTACTATTTCTGGACTATGGATTCCCTTTGTAATTAACCCCCATTATAACTAAATTGAATAAAGGTAATCTAAATGATGTTGACAATAAATAAGATTAGTAGAGTACCTACCAAATCAGGCACTGTACTGGGGCACTTTTCATATATTATTACCAATTTTTATAATAATGGTGTAAGGTATATCAGTATCATAACTCCACATTACAAATAAAGAACTTAGGGCTCACAGAAGTGCTACAACTTTTCCAATCCACACAGCTATTAAGAGATAGAGCTTGAACTGAGTTTACTTGACAGCAAAGCCTCTGGTTGCAGTGCTGTACCACGTGTACCTATACCACTTACAGACAAGTAACTGCTGGCAGAACTTTTGTTATAAACATGTATCCATGAAACTTCCCCATAAAACTGAGATGTTGTATTCTTCAACATTTAATCAATATACTAAAAAGAATCAACTAAAAGTAAAAGCCCGACTAATTTGCACAATTAGGTAAGAGTGTCTAGTAAAAGAAGGCATAAGGTATAAGTCATGGGTCATAGTTTTCTTTGCATAGGATCAGTTATGCCTGACTTACGAGGTCCATTTTTGGAATTGTGTGGATGTGTTTATCAAAGTTTTATGGTTCTCTCCTTATACAGCAAAAAATAAAATATACTCCAGTAACTCCACCATTTGTAAGCAGTGAAAATGCTGGACAGATGGGCTAGAGAGAGAAACGGAATGATTGGTATCACTTGGTTTCTAAGCTGAAAGGAGACTATGCCCAGATTACATCAAGAACCTCCTGGTTTATCAACACTGTCTCTACATTTTCTGCACCACAATCCACTCCACACCCACCTGTCAGAATCATTTCTGTCAACTGGCATTGTTCAGGACACATAATTTCTAAAGAAGGCTCTCTGTCCTCAGTCTACTTTCTCAGTTTCATCTCTCATTACTCTTCAACTTGACTCTAGTTCAAGTGAAATAAAGGTAAAAAAAAAATGTATTAAAGTAGGCTTATTAAGTTCTTGAAAGCAAAAGCCTTACTCTATATATTTTTAATAGCTAACATTTATTAGGTGCTTAATATCTGCCAGGCTTTGCACTCAGGTTTTATAAGCAATGTATTATTTAATCATATAATAACACCAAGAAGTGAATAATATCATCTTCATTTCACAGATGAGAAAACAAGAGACATGAACCCATGAGCAGGGTTCATACTCACTTAGCACCAATGTTTTTAGCCATTATATTAAAATGCCTGTCTCCTTATGTTCACAATTTGAGTTAAAAAATCTTGTAAGTTTCCAGTTGGTCATTTATAAAGGAGGTGTTGCCAGAGAAGAAAGGTGCCAAAAGCAGTATGCTAGTAGCTCAAGGAATGGGTTGTGGCAAGCCTGGGAGGTGTTCCTGCCAGCTTTGAGAGGTAAACTAACAATGCCCTCACTCTGCAGGTGGATCCAAGACCATAGTGCAAAGGAGAAGACCCTAGCTTCCCAGAGGCTGTCCTTGTTTCTTCTCAAAGTCACTTTATTTCATATCCCTTGGTCTAGCTACTACTCAGAATGGGGGTGTGGGGCAGGGCATCCATGAGTTCTCTGTGTCCACTACCTTAAGAATGCTCAGCTTAGTGTATTTGAGGACTCACTTGGTGCAAGGATTGTGGGAGGAAAACTTACTGGGTAGGCTTCAGAACCTTCTCCAAAAGACTGTATGGTAGTTATTCTATCTCCTGATTTTTAACTGAGGGTGCTATTCTGACAGAGCAATCTTAGGGCCTACCACCAGGGGATTAACTAGGTTTCTTCCCCACCTTCTTTTCATTACCTTTGGTAAAGTGAAAAATCCTGGATATAGTCTCCCTTCCCTGATCCCAAACCCCTGTATCAGCACAGTGCTTCCATCATCAAGTCAACCGTGCCAAATAAATAGAAAGATAGACAATTAGATAGTAAAATAAGGGACCAATAATAAAAAGTTCATGGACCATATTCTGAAAAACAATTTTCTATGGTATATTATTCTAGATGTGATCTCAATTATCCTTATTTTAAAATACATTTAAATATAATATTTAAAAAGAATAACATGTTACATATTTACTAGGACTACATCCAATATAACCTTCCAGTGGCACATGGCTTGTTTACCAATCAGATTAAAATTTTACATGGAAAAAAAAATATGTGCCTTTAACATGCTTGGCCCCTCTGCATCCTCACAAATTAAGTGTTACCTACAATAAACACTCTTGGTAACTGCAATTAACTGATCTGCATAGGAATTAGAAGGAATGTTCCAAATTTTGTCAGTTCAGTGAAGTTCTCAGTGCCTGTACCTGTTGCACCAATGACATCAGTTTTGCTGACTGGATTTGAAATTCCTACTAGAAGAGGCATTCCTTTTTAAAACCTGTAGTAGGCCCTCTCTTCTAACTCATCTATAATTTTTAGCCCTCTAGAACAACAGATCCATAGGTCAAAGGCATGCCTGCTATCTGAAGGTCTACGAATGGCAATAACTTGCTTTTTTTTACAGCAAGCACTTCAAGAGCCAAAGGGCTGCTGAGAAGAATAAGAGGTGATCAAACACAGAGATAAGAGGTAGCTGGAATCAGAGTGAGAAAAAAAGATAAAGAAAATGAGTCAGAAAACTCTAGAAAACCAAGGTTTCTTCTCTGTTAGAAGCATGATATCAATGTGCAAACTTTGTCCACAGATAGACTCTTCCCAGCCTAAAGTTGTATTCAGTTTAGGCATGATATATTATTCTGTGTAAATATTAATGTAAAATTAAAGAAATACTTTTCAGCCCTGGCTGGTGTAGCTCAGTGGATTGAGAGAGGGGCTATGAACCAAAGGGTCACCAGTTCGATTCCCAGTCAGGGCACATGCCTGGGTTGGGGGCCAGGTACCCAGTAAGGGGGCACACAACAGGCAACCACACATTGATGTTTCTCTCCCTCTCTTTCTCTTTCTCTCTCTCTAAAATATTTTTTAAAAGCTACTGAAAAAAATATATATATTAAAGATTTTATTTATTTATTTTAGATAAATAAATATCTAAATATCTTTGGTTCTCAGCCTGCGCTCAATCCACTGAGCTACACCAGCCAGGGCTTCAGTAACTTTTAATAGTTAAAGTTTAAGCAAGATTCCCACCTTGTCATCACTTAGCATTTATCATAGGCTTCCCATTGCACTTAAAATGAAATGTATAATCTTCAACTTGGCCTGAACTTTGGCATGCCTTCCTAGTCTCACCCTGAGTTCTCTCTGGTTCATCACACTCCTAGCCACACTGGACTTTCCCTCCGGGAAAGTGTCTCATGGCAATCTTGTCCTTGGTCTTTGTCTGTCATGCTGTTCTACCTCCCAAAATACCTCTGGCCAGGTTCTCTAGCTACTGGGAATTCACTTAGAGAAAAATTATTTAAACTGGGTCAGCTCCTGTGCTGTAATAGCACTTATCATATTTTGTAATATTTGTGTTATCTGTGTTTCCCCCACTAAACTGCAAATTCCATCAGTACAGGAACCATGTTTATATCTTTCAACACTGTATACCCAGCTCCTAATACACTGCTTGCCTCATATTAGGTACACTATGACGAATTTTAGGATGGCTATAAAAAGGACTGCAGGAGATGGGTAGAAAGATGGTCAGAGGTTAAAAACAAAGAATGTGATAAAAGTGAGGAAGAACAAGAACTTAACTATGAAATGAGAAGAACATCCATCAATACTCCATCGGACCCATATCTCTCTTTCAGGCACCACTGACCCAAAAGAAGTACATTTTGTGTGGCAGGTATTATGTTTTACCTAATCCCCCAATGCCACAGGGCCAATCTCATCATTTCTCCCATTTACAGATGAGAAAATGGAAGCTTAGAGAGGGTAATTCACTGACTTCATCTGACACAACTCATAAGTAATGAACTGGATAACAAAAGGGATTTAAAAGCCAAACAACAAGAACTTAACATGCAGCAGAATTCCTCATAGAGGGCCTCCAACTCACATCATCAAAAGCATTCTACTTGTGTTTGAAATTTTTTAGTGGGTGGCATAAAATAGGAATTGCTAATGTTTTATTTTCGTATTTTCCATTGGGAAGAGGGCTGCTGGGTGCCACAGATATTATCAAACTGTTATAATGAAATGATATGTCAAACCCAATGCCAATATATCCAAAACTTCATCCAAAGTAAAAGTGCTCTGAGTATGGCACTTCAACTCGGGACACGCAATACCACCAATGTTCGTTCTGGCTTAATCTCAGCAGAGATTTTAGTCATGACAGGGGGTTAATTCATCCATTTATGCACTCAATCCTATTTGCAATCCCGTTAGTTGTTCACAACTGGCCAGACTGTCACCAGGTGCAAAGCTAAACAATATAGTGACACTACAGACAGCTGCAAATTTACCACAGAATGACCAAATAACAGCAATCACAGCCATGAGGAGCAATAGTATCAGTGTAGTAATTATTGTTCTCATAACATTCACAAACTCGGCCAGAAGAATAAAACAGTAAGTCTAATATCCTGTATTATATTTCACTCTACAGTTTACTAAGGACTTAACTTTCCTTCCTTTCTTCTCCATTCCCCAAATATGTTACATTCCCATTAAGTGCAACACACCGAGTGTGTTATCTCACCTGATCCCCATGTAGGCATCTCAGGGTAAGCAGGACAAGGTAAAGGAAGAAGAAAGGCTTACATAAAAGTTACTTATTTAGTTTAACACAGAAAGATAAAGAGGTGGAATCACAAACCAGCTTTCCTAATTTCTCATCTAGTGTTTTCTGGGAAAGTTCCATCTCACATGGCACTAATTTTTCAGGAAGGCACTACTAGGTAAGCACCGAACAGTTGAATGAAAATCTACACCTACCTTTTGTAATTTTCTGTTTTCCATCATAACAGCACTACAATACCAATAACTTCTTCTACATAAAAGTTAAAGGGTTCTTTTTGTTTTTTCATTTTCCCACTTTGTAGATATCTAGATTGATAACTACAATTAAAAGGATTCATATTGCCTCCATAATAGTCTCTGCTTCCTCAACCTCTCTCATCTTGGACTGCATTTCTTTCTCTACCATGAAATACTGACACTTGACAATCTTTCCAGGGACTCACAAGCTCCAACCAAATTTGCCACACTAGAGCACATACATCTTGGTCCACACTGCTTCCCAATGTCTGATATGCCCTCATTTAAAAGGTCCTTCTTCTTTCCTTTCAATTTATGTACACATCACAGCTAGCACAGTGTTGCACACACTTGGATCACACATGTTATAGTCATATAGACATATACAGATTCCCATTATAAGGGATGCTCACTGCTTAAAACCTTTTCCCTTTTGGTCATACTGTTTAACTTGATGAAATTTAGTACCTATTTTTTGAATAATAGCTTTCCTGAGAAATAGTTTTCATATCATACAATTTACCCATTTAAAGAATATAATTCAATGGATTTTAGTATATTCAGATAACTGCAATGATCACAACAATATAATTTTTAAATATCTTCATCACACCAAAAAGAAAACTCTGTATCCATTAGCAGTCATTCCCCATCCCCTTCATGCCCCTCAGCCCTAGGCAACCACTAATCTACTTTTTATCTCTACAAACTTGTGTATTCTTGACATTTCATATAAATGGAATTACACAGTATGTGGTCTTTTGTAACTGGCTTCTTTCACTTAGCATAATATCTTTCATCTTTTTATTTTTTAAGCTGCCTTAATCTGCTCATTCAGCTATGTCTTCCTGATGACTTCTGGAGTGACTGGGCAATAACGTAAAACCATGTAACACTTACAGGGGTGGCTAGAGGAGAACCCTTTCAGAGGTGTTCAACCTCTGGACCACACAGGAAAAAGAAGAGTTGCCCTGGGCCACACATTAAATACACAAACACTAATGAAAACTGATGAGCAAAAAAAAGTTTTAAGGAAATTTATGGTTTTTGCTGGGCCACATTCACAGCCATCCTGGGCCTCATGAAGCCCACGGACTGGACACCCCTACTGTGGTACTTTAAAGGGCCTGAAGCCTACAGCCCTATAAGCAACATCCACAAGCAACATTTCAACAGTGTCCATCAAAAGCACCCCTTGAATTTAGTTTGAGGGAATGTCAAGGATATATGTGACATGTGTGTACAATAGTGGCCAAAAGGGTCAACAGGAAGTTCTAATAGTGTCCTCACATATTTAACTGTATCCAACAGTTTTGTTTTGTTTTTTTCCTTTAAAGGATGATCACAGTTTTGGGTACAAAACTCAGATTCAGGCTCATCAGTCTAATCAAACTAAATGTCTCTGTGGGAACATTTACTAAAAGAAAAAGATTTCAGTTATCATGCAAAAGTTTTATTCTTTTGTTTTGTAAAAACCTCTGGCACAAGAATAGTCCCCAGGAAGCCCTTCTCAACACTAAAAAGACAAGTAGAGGGACTGTTAATTAAATGTTTCATTAGTGTTTGCTATACAGTGAGTCTATTCATTTCAGTGAGGTCAAATTTATGACACAAAGGAGTTAGGATTTTATGTGTTCCATGTATACTTTATAGTACGTTGGGGCACCTCATAAAAATCAATTGCACAGTACATTTATGCCCCCCTCCCTTTTAATAACCTGGGTCATAATGTAAGATTCTAAATGACCGGAAAGATTTATAATTTTTGCCTCTCTGCTTTTATGTCCCACTATGAGCTGATGCCAAACCCTGATCAAAAACATTGCCCCCCCCAAATACTCTATTGTTTCTTTGGGAAAATATGCTTCACTTTATAAGATGATCTCCATACAAAATGTGGCAGCTGTCATTAAACAGTTTCTTCTCTTCAGTTATCTTTGCTGGTAGAGGGAGTGGTATTTTTCAAATTTTAGTTTTTCTCTTCTCAGTCAAATCACAGACTCTTTGATCCTCTTTATTTCCTAAAGTAATACACAGTGCATAGTAGGTGCTAAAAAAAAATGGACTTTCTGTCTCAGTGAATAAACACACAAAAATAGACGCAGACACGGTGCACTCTTATTAGAAGGCAAAAATCAGGGCATCATTCTTCTGCAGGGAATCCAGCATCCCTGATCAATCTTCTGGGGAAATCTGTTCAATTACTCAATATCCTGAAAGTGCCTTCCTCAGATGAACATGTTCAGGGGCTCAATCCATCTTCACTGCGCTATGAACTGTTCTAACATCTAATTCTTTTTATAAAGCAGAAAATGTTTCTCAAGCTCTGTATAGCTGATTGAACTAATTTACTGTGGAACAGGCAGCAGCCTATCTTTAGATAAATGCTAATCAGGATGTTAGTGCTCTCTTCGGTCAGACTGCCACTATTATGCTGAAAGGGAAGGTCAACAGCTAATAAACCCAGTTAACAAGCCATTCTGAACTTCACTTTGGCTTAACACCCCTCAAAGTTGCAGTCATTAAATCCATAGATTATTAGAGGCTGCCCTACTGTTTTTACTGCACACTAAGACAAACTTTCAGTGCAGTCATTAATTGAATTAACATTGTCTAATCCAATTTTATAGTGTAAACTGAGATATGACCAAGGGAAAGAAAGGCCTTCTCAATACTCTCTCAATAAACCAATGGGAATACAGTCCTCAAAGACTAGACTTTGGCTGGACAGGAAACATTTTACGTTAATGGTTTCTTTTCCCTCACAGATCTTCCTCCCTCCCTCCCTTCCTTAAAGTCTTCCAGCAAGTAAAAGAAAGGTATTTTGTAGTTGCTAGAGGATAGTTTTACACTGCAGGAAAAACAGGCATAAGAATAGTAAGGCCATTTGTACCATGGTCCCATACAATCCAGGATAACAATGCAGTCTCAGACAAGCAGTAGGGAGATAGCTTTCTACCAGATATGACTAAGACAATTAGCTCTAAGACCCCAATGAGACTAGGTCCTATATGATAAGCAAAGGGCTGTCAAAACATTCTGAAGACCAAAGGGTTCTAAATGTAATTTAGAACTGAAAACATTTCACTATTATACACTAGTGCTCTCAGTACAATATGGGCAGCAAACTCATTTAATCCACAGTTTTTAACAAATACTAAGATGCTCAATGCCTTGTCCTAATCCAGTATGAGAGGTGGCTAGTCCTTGTTTATATCTCAGGGATCAATATTCCCTTTTCAAGCAGAAGGAGAAAGGTATATAGTGGACTACTTCCTTCAAGTAGGGAGACAGCTGTTTTCTCTATTTTGCCTACTTTGGTTACCAAATTAAGAAACCTAAAGTGGCAAAGCAAAAACCTTAAGCTTCGCAACACAAATCAGGTTTGCTCATCCAAAGTCACTATATTCATTAATATAAAAGATCTATTCATGTTACAAAAGTAATTTAAAACGAGTCTCAAAAATTCACAAAGAAACCTCACATCCATTAAGTCTTTACTATGACAACGTAAGAAGTGACAGTCAATGTGCAATTCAATGGTTCTCACCTCACAAGGAACGGTCTTCATTAACACGGCCACATAATGCAATCAGGAAGGCCTCATCCCCAACAATATGCTTCCAGATGTGTCTGGGCCAGTCATGGTGATCCTATCCAATTGCCAGTGACCAATTTATGTGTAAGAATGTGGTAAAACATGGCTCCATAAAACACATCAGGAAACTGATGATGTCTTCTGGAAAAGGTACCCTTATACCTCATGAGGAGACAGAAGGTGAAGACAGGCTCTTCCCCCTTTGGGAGTGGCGCAGGGAACTTCTGCAGTCAAAAGCAATTCAAAGTGATGTGTGATCTGCACAGTAAAGATATAGGCCAGGTACTGGCAAATTACAGTCCATTTGTCCTCATAAATTAAGTTTTACTGAAAAATAGCCATGGCCTTTCATTTACATATCATCTGTAGCTATAACACCCAAGGTGAACCATTTCAACAGACAATATGATCACCAAGGCCAAATACACTATATTTGGTCCTATACAGAAAATGTTTGTCAATCTCCAATTCAGATTCATAGCTGGCTATTTTTATTTTTATTCTTTTTTATTCTTTTTATTTATTTTTTTTTTTAGAGAGAGAGGGGATGGGAGGGAGATAGAGAGGGAGAGAAACAGCAGTGTATGGTTGCCTCTCACATGGCCCTCACAGGGACGTGGCCTGCAACCTAGGCATGTGCCCTGACTGGGAATTGAACCCGGAACCTTTGGTTCCCAGCCCGCGCTCAATCCACTGAGCTACACCAGCCAGGGTTTATTTTTATTCTTAATAGGTAACCAATATATCATATTGGACTACAAGTATGCCCATATGACAGACATAAAAATTGTTTTATTTTATTTTTAAGGCTTAAAACCTAGTTTTAACAATTATACTACTTTCCAAGAATATTGGCATTCATAGGATAGTTGGAAGTAACTATAGTATGTCAGCTGAAGCATCTTTTGGATATAATCCAATTCAACAAATGTTTATTGTGCTCTTACGAAGTGCCACAATACAAGTCCCTATAAAATATCATCTCTATTCTTAAGGAGGTCAAAGAATAATAGGCAGACCACTCAAAGCCACAAATGATCTGAAAGAGGGTATGAGGTTATGATAAGTGTACTTTAAAAAAAAAATAAAACCACTTTTCAGAGAGAAACACATCTATTTGAGATTGTGACAAAAAAAAAATACTCATTGAGTACTTACTATGCTGCCAGGCACTGTTTAAATGTTTTATATTTGTTAACTTTTAATGTTAACAGCCCATGAGGTAGATACTATTGCTATCTCCATTTTGCAGATAAGGGAAATGAGGTGCTGAAAGACAGAGTAACACTTTTTATGGCAGGTTTGAGATTCCAAATCAGTTGAGTCTAGCTCAGGGTGTGCAATCCTATCACCATCCTCTACTATTATAGTTAAAAGGCATTCTAAAAGGAACCAAGAAAGGCCAAGGGCTAAGAAAAAAAACTGTGAAGGGAATATTCATTAGTCCTATTTAGCTAGACAGCAGTGCTGGGAGTAGAACTGAAAAAGGGAGCCATGGGCATAGAACTGCAGATCTAGAAAGTCAAGTGAAGGAAGCCTGTAGTCAACCCAGAGGCAATGGGGACCCTGAGGAAGTTTCTTCAGGGCTAGTAGGTATGTTGAATGAAAATAGAAGTAGATTATTCTGACTGAGGTGCAGAATACAAATTAAAATTGGAAAAATTTTTAAATCTGGGTAAGAACTAATGTGGCAGCAGCATAGCATTAAATAATGGAAAAAAGAGGAGTAAATATTAGAGATGTGGGGGCTGAGGAAGAAAGAGATACAGAAAAGCACAGAGATGGTGAGCTCAGGGAAACAGAAGATAGGGCTGCATTCACAGAAATGATGACAGAAAAAGGAACTGTGTTGTGGTAAATAAAAAGATGAACAAGATATTGGACATAGTGATTAAATGTGAAGTGAGTCAACATGTCAGAAATGTGGTGGTAGAGCTGTAGTTTCATTTAACAAGGCATGGCATGATTTAAGAAAAGGTAAAGGTCTTCCGCTTCAGATACTGATACAATGGCCTTCTCCATGCACAGCACTTTCTAAGGAAATCTGGCAGGTCAGCAAACCTGCCATGCAGTAGCCAGGTACCATTCCCTCAGGACTTTCTCCAAGAATTCTTGAATTATGATACTGCTATGGTGACACTGTTAGTAAAAGGATAAATGATAGAAAAATACGTAAAGTTTAAAAGGTTTATAGAAAGACATTGCTATGTGAACTAAAGTTAAGAGGGAGCCCAAAAGACACAAAGTAGAGGGACAAGAAACTGCTGTAAAAAATAATAAAGATGAATGAATACATCTGTGTGTGTGTGTGGATGTGTGTGTGTGAGAGAGAGAGAGAGAGAGAGAAATGAGAGTAAGCATGAAACCTAACAACTGATCAAGACCAAGTCATAAGAGAATGATAACTGTCTTGGTTCTATTTCATATGAGGTCCTGCTGAAATAATGTTCCCTACCCGAAATGTTTTCTTACTATTAAAAACATCATAAGACAATTAGAACGGGCCTTGGGTCCTTACATCTAAACAAGACAGAAGAGAAAGAACAGTTGACCATATTTTCCTGAGGCCTACCTAGGTTTACAGTATGAGGCTCAAATAAAGAACACCATTTGGAGTCTTTCTCATTCACATTACTAATAATAATCCCATTTCTATTATATGACATTCCATTTCCTAAGGGCAATAAAAATGTATCCATTATGACAATGTATATCAAACTGTAAAATCACTTTTTTTTACCTAATGTCTTAGTTGGTTCAAGCATTTCAGGCAAGTTCCCAGGTCATGCTATATGTTGGTCCAGGGACCACACTTTGATAGTTACTAACATAGAAGCTGGATGAAGCTGAGCAGTGGAGTCAAGCCCAAGAAAACATGAGAAGTGAGGAAGGTGTCAAAAAAGAGCCATAAAAACATATGAACATTTCAAGGATATCCAAGGAAGAGAGGCCAATAAAACTACCCAAAGTAGACTGAATAGGGCAAGAAAAACCAGACAAGGCTAAAATCATGAAATCCAAGAGCAGAGAGTTTCGAGAAAGAAGGCGTCACAAGAAGTGTTACTTTAGTGAGGAATACACATCATCCCAGGAGAACTGACCGGTCAGTAGCCCCGAAAAGCCAGCATCTTGGCATCTGCAAGGGCTTTGTCTCCTGGCAAGTCCCCCTCTGTCTACTTCTGTTTCTGGCTCCTTCCCTCAGCCCTGCCCATTTACAAATAAAAAAGAAGTACACAGATATACCCATTCAAATATATTCAAGAAGAAAATATTAATGTTTATTTCCTTTAAAATGGCAGCTCTCACCTGCTAGCTTTAAAGCTCCTCAAAGATCCATCCATACAACCATTTGAAGTTGGGCAACGTTTCCAACTTGTCAAGACAAAATGCACTGAAGCTAATTTGCTAGAACTTAAATTGGTATGGTGTGAGTCAAGCACCATCTCTAAACATTCAAACTGTTTCTTGCCAAGCTGTAGGAAATTGCCAACCTAGATCTCTAATTAGGCCTTGGAACAACAAGTAAGTCCTTTCACTGTACGCATTTTTTTACATCCATCAGTAATGCCTCCAATGTGTGCTATAAGGAGCCAACCTCCCCAGAGGAACTCAGGCTGTTATCACCCTCTGTCTAATTCCATTTCAAAGTGCTGGCAGCCTAGGAAAAGTTGCTGGCAGTAACTAACACTAGGCAGGGGAAGAGGGGAGACAATGACTGGGAGCCACCAAGAAAGGAAAGAATATTATTAGAACTATTTACTGTAGAGGAGGCCAGCTCCTTCAGTGAAACAAGAAGAGCTATCTTGCCTTCCTTCTAGTAAAAATCTGGCTGCAGATTAAGTAGCGGGCACCACCAAAGCCTCGTGTGCCAGACCTGCAGCTGTACTGCCCATTCACTGTGACTGACCTATTTGTGGTTGAGCCAGAACATTAAAGATTTGGCAGCAGATGAGGAAGCAATCCATGAGTGAGAAAAACAGAGCGGAGGGCACCACAGTTGTCCTTCCCTACAACTTTTCATGCCTAGTTCAGAAATAATAGTGTCCACTTGGGACAGTGATGACCAACCACTCTATCTCTAAGTTATCTAATCCGGAAACCCAGGTTTCTCAGCCACCATCCTAAGCTGCCTACTTCAAAAATAAGTCTTGGTGAAAAAGTATGAAGATGTCATATTTTATAGCAAAATGACCAATTATGACAATAAGGAAGGAAATATTAGGGAGACAATGGGATACAGAAAATAAGACACGAACAGGGAAGAAAAACAAATCAGGGATTGAATCTTGAGCTCAACCACTAAATAGCTAGCAACTCTGAGCCTGTTTTTTTTTAATCCATAAAATAAAAATAATTCTATGTTCTTTGGAATTGTCAAGACCATTACCTGAGATCATAAAGTATCCAAGAGAACACCCAACACATAATAGTCATTCAATCACTGCTAGCTATCACTATGATTTATTAACCTTTTACCTGAAGTTCATTAACACTAGTGATGTCTCATAAATTTGTGTGTGTGTGTGTGTGTGTGTATGAGTGTGTGTGTGAGAGAGAGAAAGAGAATACAGTGATGGAAAACAACTCTGATGGTTAATTTGTTTTGTGTTGACTTGGTAAGGCTTAGTAGCCAATTATTAAACATGAATTTTGGTGTTGCTGTGAAAGTATTCTGTAGATGAGGTTAACGTCTACAATTAGTTGGCTTAAAATAAAAGAGACTACCCTCAATAATGTGGGTGGGGCTCCTCTACTCAGCTGAGCAAAACTAAGGTTTCCCAGAAAAGAAAAAAACTCTACCTCAAGACTTTAGCATCAGCTCCTGCAAAGTTTCAGTCTGCAGGCTGCCCTACAGATTTTGAACTTGGCAGCAACCCCAACAATCAAGTCACTCAATTTCTTAAAATATATCTCTTCCTTTTATTCTCTTCTCTTTTCTCTCTCCACCCCTACAGACCTCCTATTGGTTCTGTTTCTCTGGAGAACCCCAAGTGATACACAGATAGAAATGGAGATATGCAGACCAACAAAGATAAAGACAAAGAGAAACAAACATACAGAAAAGGAGAGGAGAGAAAATTATAAATTAAGTAGAACTATTTAAAGAGCTTAGGACTCCCTCTATAATTACTCCATGATTAATGGAAATGCTCACAGCACTGCCCTATGAAGTCAATGAACATCCAGAGGATTCTAAAAGCAATACTCCATTCTATTGTTTGTAGCCTGATTGTAATTTCATGAAATACATGTTGATCTCAATTCACTACACACTTGCTTCATTTTGCCACCTACTACCTGCTTCTTGTTTAAAGACATATTGCTGCATCGAAATTATATTAAGACATAATTAGCACTGACTGCATTTTCAGTAACTTACCAGACCTGCCTTTTCAGCCAAGCCCTTGGTCTTAAAACCAAGCAAAAATGTCCTTCATTAAAATTAAACTTAAAGGAATTTAGAATTGTAAAAGGCCCCAGAGAGAAGCCTGGCAGTAGTGGAAGAGCTCTCCTTCCTAAAAGTATTCTCATCTGTTTCCACGAGCCCTAGCTACCCATTAAATTAGTCCTTGAATGATTTGTGCATACTTTCTTACCTAAATACAGATTATAACCCTCCCTTCTATTCTAATAGAGAAAATGAAGCATGTCTTGAAGTATTATATACAGACATTAGAGATTACAGGGCATGGAGAGAAAGTTCCGAGGATCTCTTACATTTTTTTCTTTATGGGTCAACATCCTTTTAATTGTACAGAAATTACACTTTGTTGTCCTGACTTTGCAGCACAATGGGCACCCAGATAGATTCGATCCAGAGTTATTCCCTAGTTAAGACTCTCCTTTGCTATATTCATTATTTCACTTGGAAACCATTTTTGTGAATTAGAGTTTTTAGTTCAGTTTAATTTAGTTTACGTTGCTTCCAATCCTCCAACTGAACTTCAGGAAAAATGAGTAAAACACCATAATTAAGTCCTTACTATGGACCAGGAAGTCTTCTAAGTGCTTCCCATTTACTAACTCATTATCCCCACTTTACGGATAAGGTAATCAAGGCATAGCAAAGTTGGGAAAGTTAACCATAGTCATATGGTTAACAAGGCCCAAAGCCTGGACTTTTCTGCTGCCTCCCACCAATATACCACCCACTCAGGTCACAGAAGAATACAGAGTGACGTAGACCCAATTCGATCTCCACAAAGAATTTAAGAAAATAACATTGACCAGGAAGAGCAGCTGGTAATGCTGACAACTGGGAAAGCTATCATTTGGCTCTTAAAGTGCTAAAGAACATTGCTAATGATCTCAACTCAGGTTTCCCTGTTTCCCCAATAGGATAGGAATTAAGATGTATTTATTTCTGGTGATCATTTTCTTATAAAACACAAAATTACTGAAGTCAAAGTTTATAGAGAACCGTTTTGCACATCGTGGGAATTGTAGCTCAGGTCTCACTTTAAAAAACTCAGTGAGACACAAGATTCGGAAAGCAGGCCCCATGTCCGCAGACAGGTTTTCCCGTGGGGATATCAGGCTGAGGCTTGCTCTTGCTAAAACTCTCCTACCCTGGATTGAAGTAACAAATGTTTATTGCATATCTCCAGGGTGGCTTCCTGAAAGTCTGTGCTAAACCTCTCAAGTCCAGTCCAACCCATTTTCCCTTTACATTTGCAAATATCCTTCTTTGATGCCCTCTCCTTTGTTGTCTGTCACTTAATGCGAACCTATGCACAGTAAATGAAGACTATCCTGATGTAATGTACCCAAAAAAACAATAAAAAGCCTGTATAGGCAGAGGTGGGGGCTCTCTCTCTGACTCAGAGAGGGGCCATGTAGTCCCCATTTTTCACCACAGGATTTACGTGTCCATGTGTATTTACTTACAAATTGGCCACAGCATATGGATTCTGCAGGACAGGATCCACGACAAAAGTGCATCAAAAAATCACCAGTTATAGGGTTACCTATACAAATGCTTTCTTAGGAGTTAAATGAGAAAACAAAAGACAAAACATCCAGCACTGGGACCACAATGAATATTACTTTCCATGCCTTTCACTCCAATAATTGAATGCCCGACTTATTTAACTGTCCCTTTGATGTGATTTACAAAATCAAAAAGGTGTTAAAATCTATTAACCTAACACCCACAAAAGGCCAGTGAATAGCCTCTGTGGCAATAAACAATAACAAGAGCCTTTTCCCAGATACTACCGATTTGCTCATTAGTCTTAGAGACTAGGCAGCTAGGAGGCTGTCATTCAGTTTCAGTTACCAGCCACTCCCCCCTCCTTTTTTTTTCTTTTTTTTTTTTTTGCCAGTTATGGCTGACTAGGAATTATGCTGTCTTGTAGCCTCTTCCTACATCAATATTTGATTGCTCCCCATGTAAACCAAGCTATTAAGCTAAACAGAAATTGATTTTTACCACAATCACCTTTTAAATAGGTCAGATTAAGATAAAAGTCCATGCTCTTTGCCTCTATGGAACTGGGACACTAAACCAGACATTCCTGTCATCATGCAGATTAAATGTCATTAGAGGCAATTTGTAAACCACACATATTTATCTCAACTTAATAATTAGCTAAAGGTCAGAGAGATAAACCTGTGTATTTGAGTCTACATTTCCTTAATAAAATGTAGGAAATGTAGATTCAAAGCAAGGCTAAAGGCTGTATGCAAATTTGGATAATCTTAAAATAAACAAGCCAATTTGGAAGAATTCAACAGAATTAACCACTAAGAGGAAGTAGTGACCCAAGAAAATCACACTGAGTAGCAGTGAAGAAGGTGCTGTAAGACCTTAAGTTCTGGGCATCACAGCTTTATGAAATCAATTTGTTTATCTATCTTTAATCCTAATTTACCAGATAAATCTACCCTTTTCACATTATTGTACTATAGTCAATATGTGAATATTTGTTCTATCTGGATGGTGCAGCCTAAAAAATACATACAGGAATGTTGTGAGTGATAAATATGGATTGCCAAGTCTAGAATAGTGGGTGGGATCTCTTCAGTCCAGCCAGAAATAACCTTTTCTCCTTTGCTCTTCCCCATTCCCTCCTACTCAGCTTCACACTCCTCAGAACATATTCTTCTGGTTATGAATAAGCATGAAAATCACATTAGTTCTGATAAAGTTAAAATCCAGATAATCAGAAACAAGTTCCAGTGGAAGAGTTTAAGAGAAGAAAGATGTGCGCTTCTTTATATCCATTTTGTTTGGGACTCTCTGTGTTTCCTGGACTTTACCAAATTAGGTTAATTTTCAAATAGATTTCCAGTTTCTTGCTCTTTCTTTTCTCCTTCGGGCATCCCCATGATGCGAATGTTGGAATGCTTGAAGTTGTCCCAGAGGCTGCTTATACTATCCTCATTTTGGGGGATTCTTTTTTTCTTCTTGTTCTGATTGGTTGTTTTTTTCTCCCTAATGTTCCAAATGATTGATTTGGTTCTTTGTATATCCACTCTACTATTGTTTCCCTGAAAATTGTTTTTTACCCCAATTAATGTATCCCACTTTTCTGATTGAATCTTTTTGTGCTGTTGAGGTCCTCACTAAGTTCCTTGAGCTTCCTTATAACCAGTGTTTTGAATTTTGCTCTGATAGACTGCTTGTCTCCATTTGTTTACTTCTTTTTGTAGAGTTTTGAGGCAGCAAGAGTAAAGCAGTTAGTTGCCTACAGGAGAGTTCCCATAAGACTGTGAGCTGATTTCTCAAAAGAAACCTTGCAGGCTAGAAGCAATTGGCAAGCTTCAAAGTCTTTAAAAGCAGGGACATACAACCAACATTGCTCTACCCAGCAAAGATATCCTTTAGAATCGAGGGGCAGATAAAGAACTTCCCAGGCAAGAAAAATTAAAGGAGCTCAACATCACCAAACCATCATTATATAAAACGTTAAAGGGGCTTATTAAGGAAAATAAGTTCAAAACTATGAATGATAAAATGGCAATAAACACATATCTATCGACAATTGAATCTAAAAAACAAATTAAGCAAACAAGAAGAACAAAGGTAGGATCATGGATATGAAGAGCATTTTGATGGTTGCCAGATGGGAAGGGGGTATAGGAGAATGGGTGAAGAGGTGAGGTGATTAAGAAGTACAAATAGGTAGTTATAGAATAGCAATGGGGACAAAAAGTACATTATAGGAAATGGAGTAGTCAAAGAACTTTTGCACATGACCCATGGACACCAACAATGGTGCACTCGGCAGTGAGTGCAGGAAAAAAGAAAGAGAAGTAGGGAACCACCCATGTGAATTCTGGATCAGAGAAGATCCTTTGGATTCTACCCTTCTTGAGGCACTCAAGATTCGTTAAAAAATGTATATATAAATATCTATCCCTCTGTAAAACATATTAAGAATATAATGATGAACCAAATGTAGTCACTGCCCTCATGAACTGACAGCCTCTCTTCTAGGAATCTGACCAAAAAAAAAGGTAATTGTCATAGAATATTTAAACATCCAACTTTTAAAGAACTCAAGGTAGCAGATCTTAAAAGATGTTCTTGACCTCTGTGAGGATGGAAGTGAAGGTGGAGTTTCTTTAAGAGTCAACTCCACAATTCTCATTTGTTGATATCACACTCTATTAAATGCCTTTCTAAAACAATATATGTTATCAGTTTGGGGAAGGGATAAGTGGGTAGCAGGGAACTGGCAAAGGTCCTATCTAGGGGAATGGAATCTCAAGTAGACCATGTCCTGTACATCAACAAGTCTCTGTGTTTGGCAAATAGTAAACATTCAACAAACATTTGCAGAAAAAACCCAAGTTGCATTAATATTTTCTTTTGCCTTTCTTCCCTATCTATCTTGGACATATCCAGATTGTGTGTGGCCTGGTCCAAATGTGACTGCAAAGTAGAGGAAAAGCCAGCATTAAAACTAAGTAATGGGATACTCTAGTGACCAGATAAAATTCATTAGGAGAGGAGCTGTAACAGAACCAATGGCTTAAGAGATCTAAAGTATGTTGCTACAATCCCTACAAACCACATATAATCAAGTGATTGTTTTTTTTTAAATCAACAAATCAATGAAAACAACCTCAATGAGATTAGCTAACATCTAATGAACACACCTATTTCTCCAGCACAATTCTAAGAACTTGAAATTTACGAACTCATTTAACTGTCTGGACAACTACAGGAGGTAGGTAGAAAGTTTACTTCATAAATGTAAATCAAATTCACCAAGGTAACAGAAGCAGTTGGCAGAGCCAAGCCTGAAACCAGAAGCTCCAGCTTCACAGCCTGTGTTCAAACCACTGCATTCCATTACCAATTTCTTTGTAATGAATGTTATGAACTTATCAATGAAAATAAATGTTAAATGGACTTAGACAAAACAACCAACACTAGAAAAGGGAAGAACACCCACAAAAACTGTAACTTTTAAGGTATTTTCTCTCCTACTGTAAGCAACTCTCTAAGGCAGAAAACATCTCATTTTACATTAGAAAGTACCACAAGTTAAGCCAGATTTATTGAGCACCGCTTGCTATTTATAAGGAGTCTGACTG